>JASDQU010101798.1:76330-109552 GCA_032191745.1 Picea mariana | reverse complement strand
TTTTTTTTTTTTTTTTTTTTTTTAAATAAATATATGTCATCACAAGAGCGACGACTGCTAGAATTGTTGAGACAAAATTGCTATACAAATCATGAAAAATTGTATAGCAATATTGTCACAAAATGCCCTATTCTCGTCTCTCTTGTGACAATCACTTCTATAACTAATTTGTCACAAATTTCTCTAGATTTTTCATCTTGTGACAATCTGTATTTATTGTCAGGTGTGTGACGATCTCCCTACATTGTCTCTCTTGCGACGATCTCTCTAACATTGTCTCATGTGTGACGATTTTCCTCTTTTGTCTCTCTTTCGACGATGTCCCTAGTGTCCTCTCTCTTGTGACGTTGTTTCAAGTTCGTCAAACATGCCACGTCACGTGAAGTGACATTTGGAATACCTTAGATTTGTCTCAATATCCACAACATAATGTCGCAAGAGCGTCGAAATAGCTGTCGCAAAATGACCCAAATTTGCTAGTGTGGTATTATTCAATTTGGATTCAACAATGACCCTTTCCCACTATGTGGATGGATATTCTTATCTAGATCCACATGATAGATACCAATATTTGGAGCATCATTTTTAGTTGGTTATTGGTTTCAAATATATTCTGTGTGGAGTTCACATGAGCACTTGGACATGGGACCTAAGTTTATAATGTTGGTCTGACTTCTTCAACATGGTGTCTTTCATTTCTACATGGGACCCTAGTTCTCTAGTCTACTTCAACACTATGGTCCACACTTATCCATGGGACCTTGGTATATGGTTGCAGACCCTCATAAAAATCATTGAGGACAATGGTGTCATAAGGTAGATGGAATGTTAGGTAGCTAGAGAGGTAGTGGGGGTCCTGTAGGGCCCATATTGATAGTAGTGGAGGGCCTTCAATGTAAGTTGGACTAGGTCCACTATCCTATTAAATAAGGTCCACTATGGTAGTTAGATATAATAAATGTAAGAGGAATTTGTAAAAGGTTACACTTCTAGAAGGTTCCACCTCTAGAATGTTCTTAGGTGGTTGGTAGCACTATATAAATGGGTTCAAGCAATGTAATGAGACAAGTTGAGAAGTATTTTATTTCAAATGGTAGATCAATAGGATGATTCCTCCTCGAAGAGAAAAGTGAATAGGAAAGGATCCCTTTCATAATAGGATCCATTCTATGGTGTTTCCCTACCCTAAGGTTTTTTTTTTAATAATAAATTGTGGTTTCTTCTATATTTTTCTTTCAATATTTGTGTTGTTTATGTATCCAATTATTTAGATCTTAACGCCAACATCGAGGAATTTTTCACAAGACAGATATTTGATGGGACTAGGCAGACACTATAGGAGGTTTATATCATAATTATCTAATATTTCTCATCCCATCACTTCTTTACAAAAGAAGGGAATTAAGATTGAATGGACAACAAAATGTGAAGAAAATTTATTTTTCTAAAATACTTTCTCACTAGTGCACCTATATTGAATATTGCTAGCCCAAATGACATTTTTTTTTGTATGTACATCTCCATGCAAAGAAGGACTTGGTGGAGTCCTAACTCAAAATGGACATGTCATTGCATATGAATCAAGAAATATTAAAGAACATAAGAGGAACTATGCCATGCATAATTTGGAGCTTGCTTGAATAGTCTATGTGATGAAAATGTGGAGGCATCACTTAATGGGTAATACATTTGAGTTGGGGACTCACCCCAATGGTCTAATATATCTGTTTGAGAAACCAACTTTAAATTCTATGCCAAAAGGATGGTTGGAATTCTTGAGTATGAATTTGAAATCAAGAATATCAAAGGTTACCTATAGGTAAATGAAAGCGTACAACAAGAAGATGTACAATATAAATTCAAGGAATACAAGATAGGAGAAGATGGGATACTTATGCATAAGAACAAAATTTGTGTTCCTAAGTTTGAGGAATCCATTGGTGCTAAAAGAGATGCATAGTGTTTAATATGTTGTCCATTTCTCTTATTACAAAACAATTGCATCATTAATAAAACAATACGTTTGGCTGGGAATGTAGAAGGATGGCACCAATTACATTGCCAGATGTATGGAATGTCAAAGAGTGAAGGATTAGTATAGACACCTAGTGGATTTTCTACAATGATTACCAATTCAAGAGCATAGATGTGAAGTAGTAACCACTGATTTTATTACTAATTTTACCACAACAACATGGAATCGTGATTCAATAATTGAAGTAGTAGATAAATTGACAAGCGATTCTCAAGTTATACCATTAAATATGACTCACAAAACATCTAATATTGCATAAATTTATATGAGGGAAGTTGCCAGGTTGCATGGAATACCTAAGACAAGTCCTTCATAAAGAGACACAAAGTTTACTTCAAACTTTTGCATTGGATTGTTTAAATTATTCGGTACAAATCTAAAATTTATCGTAGCATACCATCCATAGTTAGATGGGTAGATAGAGAGAGTCAATAAATTAATTGAAAACATGTTGAGGATGTATGTGATAGTAAACCATCTAAGTGGGAAGATTACTTTCATTTGGTTGATTTTTCCTACAATAATGGGTACCAAGATTTATTTAATGTGAGCCCATTTGAAGCTTTTTATTGTAGAAAACACAATACTCTATTGATTTGGGACATCCCAACAAACAAACTAGTACTTGGGATAGAATTGCTCAAGTATATGGAAGACCAAATGGTCAAGATTAAGAATAATTTGAAAGAAACACAAGATAGACATAAGAGTTATGAATATAAGAATAGGATATATAGAGAATTGAAAGTGGGAGATCATGTACTCTTGAAAGTGAATCCCGAGAAGATCTCATTGATGTTGGGAATTTGTACCAAGTTAGCAGCCATATTCTATGTTATATTTGAGATATTAGACAAAATAGGGCTAGTTTCATACATATGTTCGTTTCTTGCTTCCATGAATGTCCATTATGTTGTTCATGTCTCTTTGTGGAATATGTATGTACATGATTCTAACCATGTTATTGATTGGAATTGATTTAGGTGGAGCCTAAAGGAGACTTTCAGGTCCATCCAATGTACATATTGTAAATACAGGTCAAGGTGTTATGGAATTGAGTCATATAACTGGTAAAAGTTTAGTGGACCTACTACAGTCATGAAGATGCTACTTGGGAGAATGAAGATGCTATTTAGGCATGATACTTGTGACATTTTGAATAACTTTTAAATTTTGATTTCTCTTTACATCCATTTCCAATTCCAGAGGACAAACTACAAGTAATAACCATTTATTTTATTACTAAGTTTCCCAGGACAACAGGGAAACTTGATCTAATAATGGTAGTGGTAGATAAATTTACAAAGACTTCTCATTTTTTAGAAGTGAATATGAGTCATACAAAAACTAGTATTACATAAATTCATATGAGGGAAATTTCTCCCTTTCATCTAATAACTAAGGAAATTGTTTCAAACTGAGACACAAAGTTTACTTCAAAATTTTGGAGAGGATTGTTTAAAGGATTCGATACAAATCTAAACTTTAGCGAAGCATACCATCCACAATATTATGGGTGGAAAAAGAGAGTCAATCAAGTAACTAAAGACATGTTCAGGATGTATGTGATGGATAAACCATATAACTAGGAAGATTATTTTCATTTGGTTGAGTTTGCCTAGAACAATGGGTGCTAAGATTCATTGAATACAATCCCATTTGAATCCTTGTATGGTAGAAAATGAAATACTCTAGTGAATTGGGACAACTCAATAGACATAGTAGTACTTGGGATATAATTTCTCAAGGATATGGAAGACCAAATGGTCAACATTAAGAATAATTTGAAAGAAACATAAGATAAACAAAAGAGTTATGAAGATAATAATAGGGTATCTAGAGAATTTAAAGTGGGAGAATGTGTACTCTTAAAATTGAATCTCTAGAAGAGCTCATTGAAGTTGGGAAAATATACCAATTTACCAGCCAGATTTTGTGGTCCATTTGAGATATTGGATAGAATAGGGACAGTTGCACACATGCTTTCATTTCCTACTTACATTAATGTGCATAATGTGTTTCATATCTCTTTGTTGAAGAAGTACATGCATGATCCTAATAATGTTATTAATTGGAATTGATTTATGTGGAGCAATAAGGAGTCTTTTAGGTCCAGCTAGTGTGCATATTGGAAAGAAAGTTTAAGGCGCTCTAGAATCAAGTCATAGAACTGGTAAACATTCAGTGGACCCACTACGATCCTGAAGATGCTATGCAAGCATAGTACACGTGAATTTTTGAATAATTTTGAATTTTTATTTCTGTTTTGTATATGCACTAAGGATATTTCCAAAATAAAGGGGAGGGTAACGCAATACCCTCATTTTGAGTCCCTAGATTAATATTTTATTTTTATTTATTGATGAAACTCCAGGAGTTCTTGTAATGTTAAAAGGTGGGAGAGCCTAGGGAATGCATTACTTTGAAATTTTTTAATAATAAATTACATCGTTCGATATGAGATAGACACATACAAGATTTGTATTGGGCTATGATTCTAGGAGAGAGCGGGGGGGATGAGTGTCTAAGCCTTCATATTTTTATAATTTTATTTTTTACCCTTGATGTTTAGTTAGATGGGAAGAATCACATGAGTAACTTGGAGAGGACACCTTATTCTTTTTCATTCATATATAAACCATTCCTATGGGTTGTTTTGGGGTTTCCTCATTGTTTTTGTCACTTGATTGTGTGTTGCTATTTCGTTTTGGTCACCAGATCTTCTTCATTATTTCCTTCCTTCTTTGCCACTCTAGATCTGGTTCTCAACATGGGGAAATGAGTTTCTATAGGTAGTGATTCATGGTCAATGGTTGTAAGGAATACTAGTGTACCAATAAAATGTGCATAAAATTGTTGACAATAATGCCAAGACTACCTATAGATGAGAATATTGGATGTTTCTAGTACTAGGATTTCCTTACCATTAGCATTGGAGACCTAAATTGAGGTGAGAAACCTGGAGGGGTACATGGAATTGAATCAATTTCATGGTCTTGGGTTGTGCATGATTATGGGAAATAAAGATTGTAAACTGGGATTTTTGTATGGTCGAGAAAATACAAGAGTCAATTTTTGAGATTGGTTTGGGAAAACTAAACTAGGCCTAGGACCCATTCTTTTGGATTCATATCCTTGGATTGAGGGTAACTTGTTGTTAATATCTAGAACAAAAGTGTCTAGTGTTGGCTGGAATGTCCAATTATTGCAACCAGTTCATGAAACCTCTTTTAAAATATAAGACTCTCTATATTTCTCTATGATTTTACTTCGCTGTTTATTTTATTTGTCTATGTGATATGTTTATGACATGATAACTATTATTGATTTATGTGCATGGATAGTTATTCTTTTTTTTTCAATCATGCATGTTTCTTGTTATTTCATTTATGTTATAATGTTCATTATATTGTAAGAAAGGTATCAAAATTTTGAAATCCTGTCAGGTGGATGATTTGTAGAGGAAACCGGGTAGTGGGGTGTGTTACATTTTGGCTATGGGGGGAAAGGTTTCATTATATTCAATCTTATGTCTTTCAAAACTAATTCAACCTTATGTCTTTCAAACTTTTTATTAGATGCATACTTATTTTTATAGACCCATTTACATACAACAATTTTTCTTCCTTTGGAGAGGCACAAGATCCCAACCATCATTCATCATTAAGGAATGATATTATTCACACATTGTTTGTCCCAATTTGGATGGTTATAAACTTCTGCAAATGTGTCTAAATCATGAGTACATAAAACTTGATCCAAAAGAGAAGAGGTTTGTAGGAACTATGAATGTGTATGACAATGATCTATAGGATCGTTGGACATCACCAAATACTTATCATGTTGTATAGACCCATCTAGGAAGAAGGGGTTCTGGTGGAGGTTCATTTTTATTGGACTCAACTTGAGGAAGGTAAGTAGAAAGAGGTGTATTTTCATCCTCACTGTAATCATCTAAAAAATAAACTAGAACAATATCACTAATAGAAAATTTAGAAAAATAAGATGGCATAAATGTCCAATTATGCTCATAGGCCATGATATTTTCATCAAATTTAATATCTCTTCTAATAAAAATTTGATTAGAATTATATTGAATAAATTTATAACCTTTTACATCTTCAAAATATCCAACAAAAATGCACTTATCACTTTTAGGATATAATTTTTTTATTTTCTTATCAGGAACATGAACCCTTTCTTCAGTACCAAAGACATGGATGTGGATTACATATGGTTTAATTCTAGTTCACGCTTGTTCGGATGTTCTGTTTTTTAAATCCTATATGGCAATGTGATTGGCATTGTAATTGGCACAATCAATGGCTTCCACCCAATAATGTTTGATTCTTTCTCTAAAAAATTTAGTTTTATGAGGTGTATATGAAATATTATGTTGCATTTGAATTCCCTATGCAATGAAATAAGTTTTAATTTTTCTTTAATATGTTCACCTCCATTATATCTTCTTATCCTATGAAGTTGATGTCTAAATTATTTTTCTACAAGGGCCTTATAGGCCAAAAGCATGTCAAAAACATCACTCTGAAGTTTTAATAAATAAACCCAAGTGTGTCGCCCCCGAGGTGTATGGAAATAAGTGATGGAGTGTATTGTTAAGGTGTAAGGAAATGAATCTATGCGAGGAACACTTCCATGCTAAACCTAGTAGAAGAGAGGAAGAAATATTTAAACAAGAAAGTAAATGACAAAGTAAACACACAGGTACACTGAGATTTTACCTTGGAAACCCAAACTAGGAAAACCATCATTCCTTGAGCATTTTTCTCCTTGATATATTATTCATTTAGAATAAAAGGTTACCTGTATAACCTTGGTCCAAACCTAAGAAACAATCGTCATCATACCCTGTAGCCAATTCGACTTACATCTACATGACCAATAACCTCTACAATTATCGATTGACTCATTAGATTTTACATCATTACAAAATGCCTTATTTTTAGGATTTATAGTAGGAAAAAACATAAATAAAAGGTTCCCAAAAACTGTTATAGATCCACGTAGATCATTATATACAAATACTGTGAATCTAGGGATTCTTTTACAATCAACTACCAATTCATATTACCAGTTGACTACCATTCGACCTTCATTCAGTCTTTAGTCGGTTTCCACACACCCACATGTGGACCTCATTCAATTGAACTCTTAGGATTAATGTTGATGTCTTTTCCACGTCAAACCACCTCTACATTCAACTTCATCTTTGTTTGGTTGAATCACCTCGACCCTCAACTTGTTGTCGATTACCTTTAACTTTGACTATCAGTCGATCCACCTTGACTAGAGTTTCATTGCAAAGAATATAACAACCCAATGTTATCCCACTTGTTTTTTTCTTTTCTGAAACTGGGAGAGCTCCAAAATTTTGTTCATAAACATAGGGAAACAATTCCCATTGCCTCTTTGCACCAATATAACTTCACAACACTCACATACTTGGCCAAAGAGTCCGTTATATTTTCCAATGTGTCTAGTTTCTCCAGTAGCACATTGTTTCTTTCCACAATGTGTCTCACGAAATGGTATTGTACATCAATGTGCTTAGTATTAGAATAATAAGTAGGGTTCTTTTCCATAAAAATGAACTTTGATTGTCACAACTTATCTTCATATCTCCTTGCTCAAACTCGATTCCTGAACACATCATTTGCATCCATACTGATTCTTTTCTTCCATGAGTGGATGTCGTGTATTTATCTTCTTTTTTGATATAGATATGATCGCATATTAGTTACTCATCTAGTGGATTTCTCCAACGAACATCTTGAACACATATCCACTGGTTGACCTCTGTCATTCCATATCTCTAGCCTAGTCAGTGTCGACAAAGCCATGTACATTTAGTTTACTTTCACCTCTAGGTTTTCCTTGATATCATATAGCATAATATTTTTTGCCACACAAATACCTGAATACTCTCTTGAAAGTTGTCCATTGCTCCTTCCTAGGTGTCGACATGTATATTCCCAACACTCTAAATGCATGGGAAATGTCTGGTCGAGTGCATACCATCACATACATTAGACTACGAACAACACTTTCATATGGGACACATTCCATGTCCTATATTTCCTCATGTGCCCTTGGACAATGTTCAATAGTTATCCTTTCTCCCACATGAATTGGCACCTTCACAAGTTTGAAATCTTGCATGTTGAAATGTTTCAAAAATATTCCAATATACTCCATCTTGTTAAAAAAGATCTTTCTAGTTGCTCCATCTCTCTTAATCTTGATTCCCATAATGAAGTTAGTTGCATTGAGATCCTTCATGTTGAACTTGGAGGATAGATGCTTATTCACCTCCTTTATTTCTTTCATGTTGTTTCCAATCAACAACATGTCATCGACATATAGTTATGCATATATGAAAATCCCACAGTATCATTTTTTTGATAGGGATATGATCGCATATCAGTTACTCATCTAGCGGATTTCTCCAACGAACATCTTGAACACATATCCACTGGTAGACCTTTGTCATTCCAGATCTCCAGCCTAGTCAATGTCGACAAAGCCATGGAAATTTAATTTACTTTCACCTTTATTTTTTCCTTGGTAGCATATAGCATAATATTTTTTGTCACACAAATACCTGAATACTCTCTTGATAGTTCTCTAGTGCTTCTTTGTGGGTGTCGACATGTATCTTCCCAACACTCCCACTGCATGGGAAATGTCTGGTCGAGTGTAGACCATCACATACATTAGAATAACAAAAACACTTTCATATGGGACACATGCCATGTCCTATATTTCCTTCTATGTCCTTAGACAATGTTCAACAATTATCCTTGCTCCCACAGGGATTGGCACCTTCACAAGTTTGAAATCCTGCATGTTGAAATGTTTCAAAACTATTTCAATATACTTCATCTCGTTAAACGAGATCTTTCTAGTTGCTCCATATCTCTTAATCTTCATTCCCAGAATGAATTTAGTTTCATCGAGATCCTTCATGTTGAACTTGGAGGATAGATTCTTCTTCACCTCCTTTATTTCTTCCATGTTCTTTCCAATCAACAACATGTCATTGGCATACAGTTATACATATATGAAACTCCCATAGTATTCTTTTTTTGATAGGGATATGATCGCATATCAGTTACTCATCTAGCAGATTTCTCCAACTAACATCTTGAACACATATCCACTGGTTGACCTCTATCATTCTAGATCTCCAACCTAGTTGGTGTCGACAAAGCCATGTACATTTAATTTACTTTCACCTCTAGGTTTTCCTTGGTAGCATATAGCATAATCTTTTTTTCCACACAAATACCTGAGTACTCTCTTGACAATTGTCCAATTCTCCTTCCTAGGTGTCGACATGTATCTTCCCAACACCCCCACTACATGGGAAATGTCTGGTTGAGTGCAGACCATCACATACATTATACTACCAACAACACTTTCATATGGGACACATGCCATGTCCTATATTTCCTCCTGTGTCCTTGGACATTGTTCAACAATTATCCTTGCTCCCATAGGAATTGACACCTTCACAAGTTTGAAATCCTGCATGTTGAAATGTTTCAAAATTATTTCAATATACTTCATCTTGTTAAATGAGATCTTTCTAGTTTCTCCATCTCTCTTAATCTTCATTACCATAATGAAATTAGTTGCATCGAGATCCTTCATGCTGAGCTTGGAGGATAGATGTTTCTTCACCTCCTTTATTTCTTCGATGTTATTTCCAATAAACAACATGTCATCAACATACAGTTATACATATATGAAAATCCCATAGTATTCTTTGGAACATATGCAGTGATCATCTTTGATTCTCACAAAACCCAAACTAAGGATGTATGTGTTGAAATTTTGGTACCACATCCTTGGCGATTGCTTTAGACCATAAAGGGATATTTTCAATTCAAACACCAAATCTTTATTTTCCTTTAATATAAACCCTTCCATATGTTTCATGTATATTTCCTCTTCCATGTCCCCATGTAGGAATGTTGTCCTCAAATCCATTTTTTCTATTTCCAGAATAAATGTTGTAGCCATAAATATTAGTACTCTAATGGAAGTTAATTTTTCAATAGGGGAAAAAATCCCACAGAAGTCGACTCATTCGACTTGGGGATATCATTTTTATACCAATAGAGCTCTGAATTTCTTGACTTGACATGTTGCATTTATCTTCTTCTAGAATACCCATTTCCTACCAACAGATTTCCTTCCACTACGTAATTTGACTGAGCCTCATGTCTCATTCTTGTGCAAGGATTCCATTTCTTTGATCATGGCATCCTTCAAAATTTTTCCCTTTTCTAAGTCGACTACCTCCCCGACCAAATTAGGCTCATCGTCAGTGGAAGTTAACTTGAATACAGAAAAAAATTTAGGCAGACTATACCTTTTGACTATTTTTCTTATTCATTTTAAACTCCTTACAACCAGGGTTGATTGTTCCACTTCTTCTTCTTATTCACTCGACTCATCTGAATAATTTTCTTTGTTCCTCAGTTCAAACCACACCTTCTCTCGATTATTCTCAGTATGAACAATTTATTCAAGATCATACTTACTTCCAACTTATCTGAAGACCACATCTCGACTCTACGTTGTTTTCCTTGACGAAGGATCCCATAGATTATATCCTTTCATTCCTTCTTTGTATCCAATGAAAATACACTTGACTTCCTTCTTTTTCATCTTGCTCCTCTTTTCCTTGGGAACATGCACAAATTCATCACAGCCAAATAATTTTAGATGTAAAACCAAAGGCTTCTTACCATACCATACCTCATGTGGAGTTGTGTCGACTAGCACCAACGAAAGAGACATATTCACCAAATATTTTGTAGTATCGACTGCCTCCACCTAGAATTCTTGTGCGAGCTCAACACCACTGAGCATGATCCTTGCCTTGTCCATCAATTTTTTGTTTATTCTCTCGACAATTCCATTTTTCTATGGGGTATATGTTGTGGTATTTTAGTGTGCTATTCCACATTGTCGTCACATCTCCTAAAATATACCATATTTTTTTTTAAAGCAATAAGAAATTATATAAAATTATTCTAATAACTTATCTCTGATAAGTACATTGTACTTTTATGTTATTGTTTGACGATTGAACAAATTTTTCGATTTGGTGAAACCATGACATCCATATTATATCTACACAACAATATTAATTTTAGAGTTTCATTCTTAGGATTTCATATTACTTGTTGCGTTGAGATTACAATACTTTTGTACTCAATAAATTATATCTAATATTTTCTAAATATTTATACTTACATGAGTATATATCTGAATTTACATATAAGTCTCTATCGATTTGTTAACTTTGTATATACAAAGATTAATTAGATTATATATAACTTATAAAAAACATCTAACTATCGTTTCAAGTTAGCTAAGTGTCTTACTATCTAGTCCTTGGCATCATAGGGTTTTTACCAAGGTTGAACGTGTTATTGGGTCTATGATTGACTTTTATTTTCATAATGTTCTTGGTTATTCCTATGGAAAACTTGTCCACTATACATAATCCACTAAAAAAAATGTGTTAATCTTTTTGACATAAATTAAAATATGGTGTGGCCCAACATATGTATACATCCGCTCAGGGTACTCATCGTTGTTTAAATTAAAACCAGGTTAATGTGGGTCATTACAATGAAGTCAAATTAAAACAAAGTTGATAATTTAACTGATCATATACCAGTACCAAGTAATTACAACGAAAGGAGTACACCTATTGATAATGGGTAGATTTAATAGGGGTTTAGTGTTTAATAAGTTTTCTATGAACATGATTAAATATGGCTGGAATATTCTTAGTAGTCACACAAAATAAATGGCTTTGATTTCAATTATTAACTTCCTAGCGATTATAAAGACATAGTTTATGTGTTTACTTTTTTACCTAATCATATTTAAAAATTACTTTGATAGCTAACTGATTGCCACTTAAGTGATTAACAAAAATTAAAATATTAACACCAGATAAATGAAGCTCAACCATTTATTTGTTAATCAATAATAAAATTTAATATATTTTTTTAAGGATTAGTTTTATCTTATCAACCTTTCGACGTTCACCAACAGCTATTTAGCTGCTGTGCTAGTTACCAACTCTTTGTTAACCTCGATATTCTTCCTGACCTCGTAGCATGCAAAGCATCTTCCAAGTGTCTTTGTCTTGGAATTTGGTCGACCTCTAGATGTTTCCACCATGGCCGAGGGTTTTGGTCATGACTTCCTTTTAATTTTGTTACATCATTATGACTTATCCCTCTGCGGTCATTCTGGAAAAAATTGTCCTTTGCATCTATATTGTGTTTATTCTCCCTTACAGATTGGGGTATTGGTTGATCAATGCATAATCAATTCTTTTACGCTATTGTGTTGGTTCCTTACTAAGCTTATGCGAGGGTTTCGTTTTAGTCAGCGTTCAAATATTCTCTGGAATTATTCAGCGATTTTCAGTACACATTGTATTTACAGACTTATTCATAATGATATACATTCTCCTTCTTATATTTTAGATATTTACTCGTAAATTATTTGAGTAATGGCATTCGAGGTTTTGTCTGGGTTCTCTTGAGTTTAAGTTTGTATTTTTTGATCGTAATATAGTTTCTAACCTGATTGCACCAAGAATATATCATATTTCTTTACAGTAACCCTACGGTCGTGCCTGTGGGTCTCAGGGTTTGTTTGTATACTCATTCCTAGATGGTTGTTTTCAATTGATATTGTCCAAGTACTCAGTTTTATATTTTGGAAATAAAAAATGGAAGAGTCGTTTTAGCTTACTATTCTAATGATGGGCCCTTGTTTGTCTTTGAGGGTACCCATTAGATCATGATGTCGTTCAACCACTTTTGTTGGTTGCAAATGACTACAGGTGACCATGCAACTATGAAGTCTACCAGGTACCTTAGATTTTAACAGTATGTATATTTTATAGAGTTGGTGTTACTCAGGGTTTTCTCTCATTACTATATGGTTACAGGTCATATGAAAGCTTGAATTTATTTTTACCTTTTTTCATTTACTCTTTGACTTCTGTGATTCTTATTTGGGGGACATATTCCCAAGATAAATTTTAATACCTGTTTCAATTATAAGTTTTACAACAATGTATACGTTTTTTTTTAACCATTCTTTATTGTTTTAACAACCCTTTTCGTGGGTAGACTTTGTGGAATAATAATTTGATTTTTACTCGAGTGGTATTTCGATATTCTATTTTCACTTATTTTCACTTATAGGAAAACTTTTGCACTGGTAATATATTATGGTAAAAGAAATTGGTGATTTTTCACCGTAATCCCAAAGGGGTTTTCTTTTCGTCTTTTTTAGATATGTATCACTTCTTGTTTTATAGAATAATAAAGCTCTGTATTATATATAAATAAAGGTTTTTACAACCTTATATAAGCTTAAGACTCTCATAATAATTGTTATCTGTTTCCTGCGCCTCTTTCATATGATAACTATGTATATTTATTTTTGAGAAAATAAAGGATTTCCTATATCTGTATTTTTTTTTACTTCCCGCTATTTTTGTTTAGATATTTATTTACCTTATGATCTCATATCAATCTGATTATTTCTAGATTCTCACACCAGATTTAATTAACCATAATATTTTTTTTAGACATTGTAATTCCTATAGTCGGTGGGATTATGCTTATACTACTCTATAGATTTTTAATTTAATAAGTATACAGTTGAATACAACCATTGTAAATATATACCTACAAAAGTTGATTAGACATATTTGACTTATAAGAAAAAGGTAAATAACATTCTTTGGAAAAATTTTGTACTTTTGATATAGTTAATATTTTAAAATAACATAGCCAATATATATGGATAAAAAAATCTATGTTTTAAAAAACAAAACATGAACAGAGACTAGATTTAATTTAACGTGATACTGTCAAATTTGGGGAAAAACATATTAAGTGAGAATGCTCCTTCCAACCATATATTAGAGAAGATTCATTATTTTTCCATGTCACTCCTGAGCTGAGTTTCTAATCCAAAAGAGGCAATGACCCCTGTGTTTTCTTGCAAAATATCGACAGTTAACAAGTCAATGGTCTATTTTTCCCACAATATACAAGATATTACTTTTCAATGTTCATGTACATAGAATGTCATCCCATTCCCCTCGTATACCTTTTGATTTATTTTTTCCTAGGCCTTTTGACACATGTATGAGCCTCCTCGTATTTTACCACTTGTCAATTTTTTAATCCCACACTTTTATTTTTTGATTTCCTAGAAATATGGGATTTGCCTTCGCCAGTTTGAGTTAAAATCAAATAGCTCCACCACTTGTCTCTTTCTACTGCCCCTAGTCATTCCTCTTAATGGATCAGTAACCCCCTCTTTTAATAGTCTTACTCAATGTGACCATTTTATTATAATTTAAAAATATATATTTTTTTATCTTTAAGGATCCATCAAATCAAAATAACACAAATTAAAATAAGTCAAAATTGTTTTTAACAATTTGGGGTATCACAATTTTTTCCAGAGCTGATCAAATTATTTTCCACGGTATTCACCACCCTTATCAGTTCTTATCACCTTAATCTTCTTATCTGTCCATTTTTCTACAAGAGATATAAACTCTTTTAATTTCTCAAAAACCTCTAATTTATTCCTCAGGAAATATATCCATGTCTTCTTGGAAAAATCATCTATGAAGGAGACATAATACAAGGATCAACCAAGTGCAGTAACTGAAATAGGTCCAAACACATCACTATGAACCAACTCTAGAATCCCATTTTCCCTTCTCTCTCCAAATGGGAACCTCACCCAACTTTGTTTTCCATATGTAAAATGTTCACAAAAGTCGACTTCTAAATTACATTTAGGAAAACCTTCAACCATACCTTTGTTATGCATAGCTCGAAGTTATTTTTCTCCAATGTGTCCCATCCTCACATGCCATAGCATGGTCGGGTAGACTTTATGATGACTTGTCTAGTCATTTTGAACCAACTCATCTTAAGTTGAGTTGACTTCAGGAACAACGATGTTGTTGCATCCAGTCAAGTCCATATTCCCTAATAACTTGTATAGGGTTCCAATACAGACTCATTTAATTAGAACCATCACACCTCTAACCACATCTCATGAATCCTTTTGAAATAGAGTGTGCAGTCCTACATCACTCATCTTGCTGACATATATTAGGTTTCTCGGAAAACCTGGAATGTGTAGCACACTTGGAAGGGTTCTACTCCTCCCATCCTACATTATCAATCAAACTCTTCCTCATCCAACAATTTTGGTTATCGAGTCATTTCCAAAGAACATGTCTCCTCCTTCATATTATTCATATTCGCATAACCATTCTCTATGTGGTGTCAGATGATAATATTACCTTGAGTTGATCAACCAAACATCTTTATCTGACTATTTAATCGTCGACACTATGTGTTATCAACAATAAATATTTTGTGAGAAATCGAGATTTCTCGACTTAGCGAGGTGCTAAACTGGTTTGGAATCCTGAAAAAATAGAGAAGAGGGTAAATCTGGTAGGAAGAGGATATGCTGGCAGGGGTGCTAAAGCGGATGGGACCCGATACATCTCATATCACGAGCTCTCCAGATCGATGGTCGCGGATCATTTTGGGGTGAGAAGTTGTGCAAGGGATAATTTCAGAAAGCGGGCTAAAATATGAATTGTGGTTTTTGGTCGGGACCATGTGGTGCCACCGGGAGAATTTTGAACTGAAAAGAGGGTTTCCCCAAACCACTTCCTCCCTCCCCTGAAATTTGGTAAAATATATAAAGGGTATTTGTCACCTATTTTATTATTTTTCAAAATATTGGAACGTTTGAAAGTTGGTGTGACCACCTCCATTCAACTGTAGCTCAACAGTACGTCAAGTTCACGCCTTTTACTCTCATTTCTAGGTATTTCTCATCGCTTCCATGGACCCTATCGTAACTTCTGTATCAGAGAAACACCCCGTGTCAAACGAAAAATCCCTCATTGACCAGGATTCAGACATTTTCGACACTGAAATCACCATTTATCCTATCTCTGTGTCCAAAAGAAATCTGTCTGATAATGTAGTAAAGAAGATACCATTCCTTGAACCAGTCCAAGACACTATAGTCCCTTATGCAATCAAATTTGCTTTCCCTTTTCCTGAATTCATAGGTTGGTGCGCATAGGAGTATTCACAGGAAGAGAAAGTCATCATAAATAAACAGGGGTCTAAAGTCATGTGTACGGTAGAGAGTCCATCAATCAATGATGCTCTCAACATTATAGAGTCTTTCTCTATAGTGTTTGAACCTTTCTATGAAGAAAATATAATTAGGGTCTAGAGAGAGTGTCCATCAGAAGTCAAAGATCTATTTTTATAGACAATTGTCAAACCAAAACATTTTTCAGAGACTGTCTTTGCCAATGAATGTGAGTATAATGGTCATTGAGGTCCAGTGGGTCTATTCCATGTTGAGTCATATTTTAGGTCTAGATAGTGATAGACATGTGGTCAAAGTCATGTTGGGCTTCCTTTTGACTTTTTTTCAGTCAGAGTCTGGTCTGTCAGTCCATGTCAAATTTGATAAATTCATAGCTGATAATATCCATAATCATCTAGTGAACTTTCGTTCTCTAAGGAATTTCATATATTACACCTATTTGTTGAATATTTTCCTGGAGACAAATAAGAGAGAAATGTCTGAAGCAACATTTATATCAACTGAGTGTAAAAGGATCACATTTATCATATTCATCAACAAAGTCATGTCCAAGGCTTACAGTTTGATTTTCAACACCAGCCTACCCAGTGTTTTGGATGATATGAGGAGCTACCTACGGCTAAATATAGAAAACAGAGTGAGGGACGGGATATTATTCATGCATTCATAAGTAATATGGGTTTATGGTTGTCATGAATCCCCTTACCTGTTGCCTATTTTTTTGACCCCCATAGTCTTTTCACTTGAATTCATYAGGAAAAGAATCATATATGAKACARAGAATTTCCTGAAATTGCACAAAGCCTCCAACYTCAAATTCCCTTTTATCATTGGACCCTTCATTGTCAAAACTAGATCATGCTTATCTCAGATTCAAGAAAATCTCAAAGAGTTTGGTTTTGCGCATCTACAAGGGAGAATATATGATCCACATCAAATCATATCCCAGAGAAGACTGATGAAAAAACATTCCCCTTATGAACATGAACATGTTGAGGGTTTTGATAAGTTGGCAAATCTATAAGTCTGTGTTGATATGAAAACAATCTTGCAACCATATCAAACACAACAAGTGGAGGCAACCTTGCAATAAAGCCAAACACAACAAGCTCCTCAAAAGTTGATATTCAAAGTCCCCAAGGTTAGTTTTTACATAAAGAGAAGCAGTTCACAGGCCATGGGAACTAGTGATCAGCAGACTACCCCTAAGAAGATGAATATTACACAGTCCCCACAGATATTGGATTTAGAAGAGGAAGAGTCTAAAGAACAAGTGAATATGGACATGGTGGAGAGTGGCACTAGCACTGTAGAGGTTTAAAAGGGAAGCAAACTCCAAAGTGAAGTCATCTCAAGAACCTTTAGCAGCAAAAAACACGTCTTTGATAAGACATCTGGGGAAACTTATCAATCAAAAGAAGACTTCACAAAACAATATGCTGAGAAAGGAAACATGGCTATGAGTGAGATGAGGGAGTTAGTCCCTGAAGTGGAAAAGATATCTCAACATAAATATTCCCTTTTCATAGTCAGGGACATTGAAAAGAGGACCTTTAACATTGCAATTGCAGATGAAGACACGATCTTTGAGATCAAAATAAGGTATGACAACATCAGTGCTCCAGACAAAGTCAAATTCCACAGGAATACCAGTGACATGTTGTATTCTGACTATCCGATTTTGAGCTTGAAGAATTCCAAGATGTCATCTTATGCAATAAAATTGGAAGGGAAGTTGAGGCAATAAAAGGTGTCCAACAGAGCTTGGCAGACTCAGGTCAAGAGGTTGGAATCTGAAGGCCCCCAAGGGGTGAAATACTCATTGGATGAGAAGGACAAGCTGATTCAAAGCTTGAAAAAGAAACTGAAAATTTCTGCCAAAGAGCATCCAAAAACAACATAAATGGTTTCTCTAGAACATAAGAAATAAGCATTTCGACAAGAGGCCTTAGACTACAAGGCTAAGGTGTTGCATCTTGAGCAAGAAAACGTGAATTGGTAACAAGGACAAACATAGTTTTTGGACAAGAATGTAGTTGTTTCTTTTGCTGCAAAATATGGGCCAAGCATTGAAGGACTTGTCTAGGCTATGTCACATGTTAGCCTGAAGGGAGGAGAAATGAAGTGGTTAAAATTGGACATACAAAAGTTGAAGGAGGAAATGCAAGAAAAAAATGAAAGAATGGATAAATTTCAAAACGAGAATCAGGCCTTGCAGGAAAAGGTGTACAAGTTGAAAATAAGATTAAGAGGTAGAGGACTGTTGCAGGGAGCCAAGCATATCATCTAGGATTATATAGATACTGAATCTTCCAAGTTCAGAGTGTATTTAAACTTCATCAATGATAAAGACAACATGACCATCACAACCAGAAGCAGGTGCACTATTGTAAATGAGACTTTAGCAAAGAAACCGTCAGAGTGGGCCCAAAATTCCATAAGCCTGTTGAACTCCATCCCTACTACAAAACTTCAGACCATTGGGGACAAATATAGAACTACATTGATCATCTCGGTCATGAGGGTTATTGCTAAACATAACCTGTTGAAATCAATCCAAACCAAGGAAACACAGATGGAGAAAAGTGTGCAAGAATTCAAGGATCTGTTTGAAGAATTTTTAATGAAAGGCTCCCACTATTTTGGGAAGGAAAAGGAAAACTATATGATAAGGAAGAATACAACTCCCTCCTCACTCAGTGCAGAATGGATCATTCCAAGTTTCAAAACCTAGAGGAAAACCTAAAAGGAGAAACCATGGTTGAACATCTGATTACAGATTTTGAGATTCTAAATCAGTTCAAAACAATGAAATCTGGACTACCATTCATGACATATGCCTCATGCATTGACCTGGAGATCCTGATAAAGGAAATGATGGATTATGATATCCCTTCTGACTTGCAATGGAAGGAGATAGTACGGATGGGTAAGACAAAGTGCAGTTTTCTAGGGACCAATAGATGACGTACATATGTCATTGAAGATGACAAATTAGGTAGAAGATCATAACAGAACAAGTGGCAAAGTAAGGATCTGAAGCATCAGAGGAATCGAAAGTTGGAGCATAAAACATTTTTCTTGTTAAATCAAGGTAATCAGTCCCCATACCAAAACTGTCATTTGTAATTATTGTAACCAATTTAGAATCTCAAAAGTTTCATTTCATTTATTGTAACTGGTTTCAAACCAAAGGAACTCGAATTGTATAAGTATGAGGGGTTCCAAATGTATTAATGTTTGTAGAAGTGAAAGGGCATGATTTTAGCTGTTTGGAGCTTTGAATTGTAATTTTTTGAAGCTGAATTGAATACATATGAAGAAGTCTTGAATTTTCCATGAAAATATTATAATGGTGGTGATATGAGTTTTTGCTTCTCTCTTTGTATGCATTTCCTTTATTTATGATTCCATTTTCATTGTCTTCTGTTTAAATTGGATAGTCAAAGGCCCATAATTCATCTTGTGATGCTCTCGGCTGAAGCAATTTAAACTTTGTTAAGTTCTTCTTAACTAATTTATAATTCATTCATTTAATTCTCTCATGCAGTTACATGTTTTCTTTTATTCCTACACTTTGCAAATTTACAAATTATAACTCAGATTTATTGCCTCATTTAGCCTTTATCTTCTGGAGAGTTCTATTGGCCAGCGATTGTTTCTATTCATTTTCAGAATTTTGACTCCATAGCCCTAAGTGTCCCTCCCCTTCCTTGCCATCAAATTTATAAAAAAACACCAAAACAACAAAACCCAGCCATTGATTATCAAATAAATAACAAGTGAAAGGAGAGATCCCTCTCTGAGCTGAGCAAGATAGTTCCTAGATCTAAATTTGGTTTGTAGGTTACCTATGTCATTTTCTTATTAGCGTAACAAATTTATAGAGTGCTAACATTCTGGGGTTGTTTTCAGGGAGCGAAGGTGAAATCTTGCCTGGGATAAACGACAAAGTTCGTATATGAGTACTAATGGTGGAAAGACACATAAAGGATGTACATCATTCGCCTGACAACTCCATTTTCAAGAATCTAGAATTCAAAATTTTCATGGTGACTCCACTATCCAAATACTTAGTAGCCTAAATATTTTATTGATGAATCCACTTCTTCAAGATGGATTACATATATGCAAGGTATTCTCCAATGAATCACTCTCATATTCCTGGATTTCCAATTCGTATTCCTCTAATAGATTGGAAAAATTATTTGCCTAAATTCAAAGATGGGAAAGGAAATGATGTTGCCTTGCACTTGATTAGATTTCACATGCACATATGCAAGTTCGGGGTTGAATTTCATGAGGATTGTTTTATGAAAATGTTTATGGCTACTCTACAGGGGAAAGTAACATTATGGTATGAAGGTTTAAAACCAAGAAGTTTATACTATCTTAAGGATTTCCACATAACATTCTTTAAGCATTATGGAGAATCTAATCCTTCATTCTTGGTGTTTAAAGATTGTTGTGAATTTTGTGAACATTTCATTAAGTACCTTGAAATTTGTTTTGGTAATGAAGAGTGTATGAATGATGAAATCATAGAAGCCCTTTATGAATATTCATACCAATAACAAATAGTATCCCCTCCTTTGGATGAAGATTAAACTAATCAAGAAATTGTTGCTAAAAGTCATTTTCATTTTCCTGAACTTGATGAAGATATTGAACAAGAATTCTAGCAAGACAAAGTGCTTCAAAGTTGTGTTGCTTCCCATGTGAATGATGTGGTTGTTCAAATTATAAGTGGCCTAGACATGGATGCGGATTCTAAAACTGCATCTATGGATACTTCAAGCAGTGAACAAACAAATTACATACAGTTCGGGAAAACAAAAAAACAGTGTATCCCATTTTTCAATTAGAAATACATAAATATAATGAAGAGACAGCTGTTTTATTTGATTCCTTTGAAAATCATAGTTTTGAAAATGCATCCATGGGAACTAAAGACTGTGAAATAATTCATGATGTTATATTTTCACATTTGCAAGAAGATTATGAGCAGTAACTTATTTCCATTCATTCATTTGAAAGTCAAAATGACATTCCTCAAGCAAATTACCATAAGGTTAATAAAACCAAATCATAATTGTTTGATGAACAAGAGGATAGCCTTCATGCACACAATATGGTTGTTATTTTTGAAGATGTTCAAGGATGTATGAATGTTTTTGTTGATATGCATGGAAGGGTAGACAAACCTATTGATGCCATTTCATTTTAAAATGTTCTCATAACTGAAGAAATAGAGCAAGAACAATAAACACTTATGAAAGAGGCTCGTCTTTATGTTTTTTTTCATCAAGAATAAATGATTTTTCATGGTTTTCAAGATTCTGTGGACATCCTATTATAGTCATCAGTGAAGGAGGATTTATTTTATTCATAAGCTAAATTATTAGATTCAATTTTTGTTTTCAGCTACCATCTTTTACATTTGTCTGCCTGCTTAAGAAAAACGTGAGCAGAAGAAAATTGGGAAGCCAATTGCTTCATTTGATGCATTGGCACTTTAGCATCACTTGATTGAGTATTCATTTAAATTTTTTTATAGTATATAGGAGTGTGAAAATAATCTTGTTGGTCAAGAAGTTTTCAGTTTGTTTTTTCAATAGTGTGCACATTCAGATTGTAGTGGTGTATTTAGAGTTCATTTTTCAATTGAGAGAAATGTACAGACTTTGGTTTTGAGTGGATACTAGTGACATGTCATATTGGGGTACACACATGTTTTGGGAGAAGCCCAATGGATCAGGCACCACGTCTACGAGTTATTTTCTAACTCACTGGGAGGATAACATCCTCAGTTGGATTCCATGTTATCACCATTAATTTTTTTATGAGAAATCAAGATTTCTCAACTTAGCGAGGTGTAAACCAGTTTGGAAGACTGACAAATTAGAGAAGAGGGTAAATGTGGCAGGAAGAGGATAAACTGACAGGGGAGATAAAGAGGATGGGACCTAATACGTCTCATATCACGAGCTCTCCAGATCAATGGTTGAGGATCATTTCGGGGGGAGACATTGCACGGGGGATAATTTCAAAAAGCGGGTCAAAATCTAAACTGTGGTTTTCGGTCGGGACCACATGGCACCATTGAGTGTATTTCAGGGAGAAAAGAGGGTTTCCCCAAAACACTTCCTCGTGCCCCCGAAATTTCAAAAAGTATATAAAGGGTATTTGTCATTTATTTTATTATTTTTCAAAATACTGGAACGTTTGACAGTTGGTGCGACCACCTCCATTCAACTACAACTCAACAGTATGCCAAGTTCATGCCTTTTCTTCTCATTTCCAGGTATTTCTCATCATCTCCATGGACCCTATCGTAGCTTCAGTAATAGAGAAAGACCCTATGTCAAATGAAGAAGCCATAATTGATCGCGATTCAGACAGTTTCGACACTGAAATCACCATTTTTCCCATCTCTTTGTCGAGAAGAAATCTGTCTGATAATGTTGGAAATAAGATACCATTCCTTGAAGTAGTCTAGGATAATATAGTCCCTTATACATTCGAAGTCACTTTTCCTTTTCCTGAATTCATAGGTTGGTGCGCAGAGAATTATTCACAGGAAGAGAAGGTCGTCATAAATAAATAGGGGTCTGAAGTCATGTGTAGGGTAGAGAGTCTTTCAATTAGTGATTTCCTCGAAATTCCAGAGTCTTTCTCTGCAATGTATGAACCTTTCGATCAATAAAAGATAATTAGGGTCTACATACAATGTCCATCAGAAGTCAAAGATCTGGCTTTACAGAAAATTGTCAAACCAGAACATTTTTCAGAGAGCTTGTCTTTGCCAATGAATGACAGTATAATGGTCATTGAGGTCCATTGGGTATGTTCCCCGTTGAGTCAGATTTTAGGTCTAGATAATGACATACATGTGGTCGAAGTCATGGTGGGCTTCCTGTTGACATTTTTTCAGTCAGAGCTTGGTTTGTTAGTCCGTGACAGTTTTGATAAATTCATAGCTGATAATATCCATATTCATCTAGTGAAATTTTGTTCTCTAAGGAATTTTAGATATTACACCTATTTTCTAAAGATTTTCCTAGAGACAAATAAGAGAGAATTCCCCAAAGAAAAAATTATATCAACTGAGTGTAAAAGGATCACATTTCTCATATTCATAAAATAAGTCATGTCCAGGGCTTACAGTTTGATTTTCAACACCATCCTACCCATATTTTTGGATGATATGAGGAGCTATCTGCATACAAATCTAGAAAACAGAGTGGGAGAATAGGTACTATTCATCCATTCAACAATAATCTAGGTTTATGGTTGTCATGAATCACCTTACCTATTACCTTTTTTTTTTACCTCCAGATTCTTTTCCCTTGAATTCATGAAGCAAAGAATCATATTTGAGATACAGAATTTCCTGAAATTGCACAAATCCTCCAACCTCAAATTCCCTTTTATCATTGGACCCTTCATTGTCAAAACTAGATCATTCTTATCTCAGATTCAAGTAAATCTCAAAGAGTTTGGTTTTGCACAGCTACAAGGGAGAATATATTATCCACATCAAATCATATCCTATAGAATACTGATGAACAAACATGCCCCTTATGAGCATGAGAATGTTGAGGGTTTTGATAAGTTGGAAAATCTAGAAGTCTATGCTGATATGGAAACAACCTTGCAGCCAACTCAAACACAAATAAGTGGAGGCAACCCTACAACAAATAAAAACAAAGAAAGCTCGTCAGAAGCAGATATTCGAAGTCCCCAAGGTTAGTGTTTACATAAAGAGAAGCAATTCAGAGGCCATGGGAACTAG
The DNA here is from genome assembly GCA_032191745.1 of Picea mariana. NCBI lineage: Eukaryota > Viridiplantae > Streptophyta > Pinopsida > Pinales > Pinaceae > Picea > Picea mariana. Next base: position 85,478 of record JASDQU010101798.1, on the reverse strand, counting down.
TGATCAATAGACTTCTCCTAAGAATACAAAGATGACACATTCCCCAAAGATAATGGATTTAGAAGAGGAAGAGCCCAAAGAGAAAGTGAATATGGACATGGTGGAGAGTGGCACTAGCACTATAGAGGTTGAAAAGGAAATAAAACTCCAAAGTGAAGGAAACTCAAGAACCTTTAGCAGAAAAAAACACATCTTTGATAAGACATCTAGGGCATCTTATCAATCAAAAGAAGATTTGGCAAAAAAATATGCTGAGAAAGGAAACATGGCTATGAGTGAGATGAGGGAGTTAGTCACTGAAGTGGAAAATATATCTCAACATAAATCTTCCATGTTCACAATAAGGGTCATTGAAAATAAGACTTTTAACATCATAGTTGTATATGAAGACAAAGTATTTGAGATCAAAATAAGGTATGACAACATCAGTTCCCAGACAAAGTCAAATTCCATAGGAATACCAGTGAAAGGTTGTATTCTCACTATCTTAGTTTGAGCTTGAAGAATTCTAGGCTGTCATCTTATGCAATAAAATTGGAAGGGAAGTTGAGGCAAGAAAAGGTGTCCCACAGAGCTTGGTCGACTCAGGTCAAGAGTTTGGAATCTGAAGGCCCCCAAGGGGTGAAATCCTCATTGGATGAGAAGGACAAGGTGATTCAAATATTGAAAACTAAACTGAAAATGTTTGCCACAGAGCATCCACAAACAACATAACTAGTTGCTTTATAACATGAGAAAGAAGCATTTCGAGAAGAGGAATTGGACTACAAGGCTAAGGTGTTGCATCTTGAGCAAGAAAAGATGAATTGGTCACAAGGACATAAATAGTTGTTGGAAAAGGATGTAATTGTACCTCCTACTACAAAATTTGGGCCAAACACTGAAGTAATTGTCCAGTCTATGTGACACGTTAGCCTGAAGGTAGGATAAATCAAGGGGTTAAAAGGGGAAATAGAGAAGCTGAAGAAGGAAATGCAAGCAAAAGATAAAAGAATAACTAAATTTCAAAAGGAGAATTGGGCCTTGAAGGAAAATATGGACAAGTTGAAAATAATATTAAGAGTTACAGGACTATTGCAGGGACCCAAGCATATCATCTAGGATTCTATAGCTGTTGAAGCTGGAAATTTCAGAGTGTATTTAAACTTAATCAATGATAAAGAAAACCTAGCCATCACAACCAGAAGAAGGTGCACTGTTGTAAATGAGACTTTAGCAAAGAAACCATCAGAGTGGGCCCAAATTCCATAAACCCGTTGAACTCCATGCCTACTGTAGAACTTCTGACCATTGGGGTAAAATATAGAACTACATTGATCATCTGGGCCAGGAGAGTTATTGTTAAACATAACGTACTGAAATCATTCCAAACCAAGGCAACATAGATGGAGCAAAGTGTGAAATAATTCAAGTATCTGTTTGAATAATTTTTTATTAAAGTCCTCCCATCATTTTGGGATGGCAAAGGAAAACTATTTGATTGGGAGTAATACAACACTCACCTCACTCAATGTAGAATGGATCAATCCAAGTTTGAAAACCTGGAGGAAAACCTGAAAGGAGAAACCCTGGTTGAACATATGATTATAGATCTTGACATTCTGAATCAGTTCAAAACAATGAAAATTGGACAAATAGTCATGACATATGCCTCCTGCATTGACCTGGAGATCCTGATAAAGGAAATGATGGATTATGATATCCCTTATGACTTTCAATGGAAGGAGATAGTAAGACTGGCTAAGACAAAGTCAATTTTTCTAGGGACCAATAGATGATGTATAGGTGTCATTGAAGATGGAAGATTAGGAAGAAGATCAGAACAAAACAAGTGGCAAAGGAAGCAGTTGAAGTGTTAGAGGAATCAATAGCTGGAGCATAAACCGTTTTTCTTGTTAAATCATTGGAATTGGTCCCCATACTGAAACTGTAATTTGTAATTATTGTATCCAGTTTAGAATTTGAAATGTTTCATTTCAGTTATTGTACTTGGTTTCAAACCGAAGGAACTCGAATTCTATAAGTATCAGGGGTTCCAAATTTATTAATGTTGGCAGAAATGCAAGGGCACAATTTTAGTTGTTTGAAACTCTGAATTGTAATTTTCTGAAGCTGAATTGAATACATATGCAGAAGTCTTGAATTTTCCATGAAAAGATTCTAATGGTGGTGATCTGAGTTTTGTATTCTCTCTTTGTATGTATTTCATGTATTTCTGATTCCATTTTCATTGTCTTATGTTTAAATTTGATAGTGAACGATGTAGAATTCATCTTGTGATGATCTCAGATGAAGTAATTTAGACTGTGTTAAGTTCTTCCTAACTAATTCATAATTCACTTATTTAATGCTCTGATGCAATTACATGTTTTCTTTTCTTCCTACACTCTGCAAATTTACAAATTATAACTCATATTTATCACCTCATTTAGCCTTTATCCTTTGGAGAGTTCTATTGGCCCGTTATTGTTTCTATTCATTTTCATAAGTTTGACTCCATAGCCCTAAGTGTCTGTTCCCTTCCTTGCCAGAAAATTTATAAAAAAAAACCCAAAACAACAAAACCTAGCCATGGATTATCAAAGAAATACCAAGTGACAAGAGAGATACCTCATTGAGCTAAGTAGGCTAGTAGCCATCTCTAAAGTTGGTTTGTAGGTTACCTTTTTCATTATTTTTATCAGCTGAACAAATTTATAGAGTGCTAACACTAAGTACACATTGCCTACCTTATCTAGAGTCGTCTTTCGCTCAATCAACTACTTCTCTTTGGATCTTGTACTAACTTCCATTTCCTTTGACTTGCAATCCCTTTTGCAATTCCCAACTTTACTACATTTACAACATCTTCTTGTCAACTGAACCAGGTACTTAGATCTACCCTTCAGCTTGGAATTTCTACTATATAATTTTCCTTTATCTCTATCAATCGATCGACCTCTCATAGATAAAGAATATTTGGTCGATCTTTCCATGTTCTTCCTTCTCATTTCTTATTATAGTATATATGTAACCATGTGTTCTAGCGCTAATGTGGTTGTATTACTTTATATAGCCACTACTAAGATATCCTAGGAGTTTGGAGAAGAACATAATAGGATAATACATTTCTTCTATTGAGTGATTTTAATATCCATAAAATATAAGTGGCTTAAAATGGAATTAAACACATTTAAATGATCAATCACCAAACTGTCATCACTCATCCTCATACGATACAATTTATTTTTGAAAAATAACTTCTCTACCAAATATTTCAACTAGTATAAGATTCCCAACTTGTCCCACAGTTTCTTGGTTGAATCTTCACCTAGGACATTCAACAATACCAAATATGTAAGACAAAGTTGAATCATACTCCTTTCTCTTCTCTCAAGTTTCTACCATTCTTTCGTTGACATACCTATCCCCATGCTACTTGGACAGACCATTTTCCATTGTTCTTTATCTATAAGGAGATATTCATTTTTAATCTTTCAAATCTCAAAATACTAGAGATTGAATTTTCCGATAACTATTCTCGATCTAATTGTCAGTATTTAACATAATTCTTTCAATATTTGTAACTTGCGACTCTTATTAAACCTAGTGTTTAGCTCATATACAAGGTTGTTAAAACAAGATCTAATACCACATGTTAGGAAATTAATCTCTGTGAGGAATACTTCCATTCTAAACCTACTATAAGAGAGAAAGAAAGATTTTAAAAATAAAGTAAATGGCAAAGAAAACACACAATACACAAAGATTTTACCCTAGAAACCCAAACTGGGAAAGCCATCATTCCTTGAGAGTTTTGCTCCTCATTGTCTTATTCATTTAGAATTAAAAGTTACATGTATAACCTTGGTCCACACCTAAGACACAATCTACACCATACCCTCTTTCTTTACACAAGAACAACCCTATATGCAATTTGGATTACATATACATGACCAACAACCTCTACGATTATTGATTGGCTCATTAGCTTTTACAACAATATAACACGCCTTCTTTATAGGATTTACAGTAGGAAAAACCCTAAAAAAAAGGTGGAAAAAAATGGTTACATATCCATGCAGATCATTGGCTACAATTCCTGTGAATATTGAGATTTTGTTACAGTCGACTACTAAGTCGAATTACTAGTCGACTGCCAGTCAAGCTTCATTCAGTGAGCTTCATTCAGTCTTCAGTTAGTTTCCACACACCCACGTGTTGACCTATTTAACTTCCTATTGATGTTTTTTCCATGTCATAGGAACTCAACCTTGACTTCTATTTTACTCTCTTGACTCACCTCTATCTTTGAATTGTTGTTGATTACCTTTGATTTTGACTGTCAATTGATCCACCTCGACTAGACTTTCAATACAAAGAATATAAAAACCCAACACAAGGAACTTTTTATGTGAAGTCATCAGTTTGAAAACCCATATTACCTTTTTTGTTGTGTATGGGGCATTGTGGGAACACCTGGAGGTTATAGTGGTAGCAGTTGGATAACACGACCTCATGTCATGTGAGTATGTGCCTGACTATTTGTTGATTCCTCTAGTCACAAAAATAAAATAAAAAAATCATAGTGTGTTTGGATAATTCATCAATGAATGTTAAGAATTACTTACACCTATAGAAATAAAGATAAGGAAGTGGAAAACACAAATATATATGAACACGTTGCAAGGGGTTTAGGGCATGCTAGGAGGCACATTTTTGAAAGTTTTCCTAATGTTGTTTGTCATGAATAAAACTAGAAAAAACACCATCTCTGCAAGAAATGAAAGGAATACTAGTCACCATATTTTGATTACAAAGTTGTTGAAATGAGTGATAGTTTAAATTACCACAACCACTTATGCAAAATGTTTCTCAATTCATCACTGTGAGAAATAAAATCTGATAGAAAATATGATGACCCAAACTTGTCAAAATTGTGAAGCCTAGTAATATCAACAACAATTCCTATGTCTAGAACATGATTATAATCTTTTAAATCTTTAATTACAACTTGATGAGGTGAAAACTCTATTGTTTTACCTTCATGTGAAAGAGTGATATGATATACTGATAGCAGGTTGTAGGAGATACTTGGAACACATAATAAATCATTAAAAGGAACGCCATATAAACAAAATATTACAGACCCTACAACACTAAGAAATCTATGATCACCAATAAATATTTGTTTGGTGTTGAAATCCTTAAGAGAAGAAAAAATGTATTTATCCATATCCATATGAGAAGATGCTCCAAAATCAATAATCCACTCATTAGAAAAAGAATTGGATGATGTGTTGAAGGAAAAACTAGAAGCATAAAGTGCATGTCCATGAGAAGAAGAGTTGGAAGAAGAAGAATAAATATTGATATTCCACCTCTTCATTACTACTTATAAGACCTCCATATTTTTAAAACATTTAGACTCTACACGACCATATTTCCCACAAAAGTTACAATGTTTGTAAATCTTCTTACTTTTTCATTTTGGTCCTTTGTCACCATTTAGGGTAGAAGTTGGTTGAGAGGGTTTGGGATACCTGTTTTCCTTTTTCTTATGAGGACATTGCTTCCTTTTATCCTTATATTTATCTTTCTATTGGGACACTGAGGATTTCTTACATGTACCAAACGTGATGATCACTTCAATATGCAAGATATTATCTTACTCTCTAATTAGAGAATCACAAAAATACTCAAAAGAGGGTGTACTGTAAGACACCCCTAGAGCTTCTCTGGTGGCATGAAAATATATAAAAAAAACATAATTTCCACTATCAATATTAGAAATAATAAAATATTTTATAAGTCTAAAAGAAACTACTTAAATTTTAAATTTTCAAGTGATAGGAAAACTCATAGCAAAGGCAGTACAAATGGAACTTGAAGAGGTTATTATAATGGTAATGCACAGAATAATTTTGTTTTTTCTGGAGTACAATGATATGAAATAAACTCACGATGGCCAAAATATATGCTTGAGCATCTAATGTCCAAGTGAAATCTACATTGTAACCTTAACTTAGGTGGTTGGACAAATGTGTAGTATATGTGGAGAGTCGTGATAAATATCTCGTTGATGATATGACAAGAACCTTTTGTGTCATGGACAATTATTGGTTTTTTTTATTGGAAACAAGGTATCAACCTAAATATCTTTCCGAATAACAAACATTTAGGCTAAGTACCATTTTACTGATGGCTATATTGGCTACATTTGTAAGGGATTAAAATATCTTTCCGAATAACAAACATTTAGGCTAAGTACCATTTTATTGATGGCTATATTTGTAAGGGATTAAGACAGTGGCTTTTCATATTGAATAAAAACAAGAGAATGCAAGGAAAAGTGTTGAACCTTTTTCATGTCATCTTCAAATTAATAAAGTACTCCCTTAGTGGTATAGAATTCCTACGGATTAGATGAATACCTAATTCACCTTTATGTGGAGGTTGAATACTATGATGAGCATTTCCATCATGTCACGGGTCTAGTTGGATTGTGTTTGTCATGACTCCTTCATGAATATTAGCTTGAGGTTCTTTCACTAGATTCCCACCTGAATTTAATAAGTTTATTTCTTTGGGAAAAAAATATTAATAGAGATTACTTGAAATATATAAATGAATATATCATTTCCATGCATGATTTTTCCAAGTGAAATATGGCTGAAGTATGCATAGATTTGAAAGAGGAAGGGGTTAAGTGCTTACCTCTAAGTTTTCAAAAAATTCCAGATCACTTTGAAAAGATTGATTATATGTAACACAAATGTGCTTTGATGCATCCCTCCACATGAATTAATTATCAATGATTCATACACATTTAAAAAAAATTCCAAATCACTTTGAAAAGATTGATTATATGTAACACAAATGTGCTTTGATGCATCCCTCCACATGAATTAATTATCAATGATTCATACACATTTTAAATGGTAAACCTCTAACATGTGGAGTGTTTAAAATCATTTTGGAAGCATATTGGGTGTTAAAGGGAATGATTCCAAAATAGATGGAAATCATCCATAAATGATTCTTGGATCATTGATTTCAACAAATGTCCAATTGTTGGAGGGTGGATGCACTTTCAAATCCATACTAAATACTCTCACCAATGGAACTTTTCATTTGGCCTTTGGAGAATAGGAGAGAAGCAAGTGTGTCCAACATATCGTTGCAAATACCCTCAAATGTATAATTAATTAAATCTTGAGTCTAAAAATGTATTAGATCCTAGGATTTGAAGGGAATAAATATACATACCAACATTCATGAATCCATTACACTACCCATATTTAGATGCTTCTTTCCACGAGGTTTTGATTTTCATGGATCCAATATGGCTTGGCCCTACTGATCTTGATGGATGTGTCTAGTGTCAAATAGATTGGATAGAAATACATAGAAGGAGATTGTGATTGAGTTACATGTGAATCCTATCTGTATATGGCTAATTCCCTCCATAATTTCTTAAGATCTATCTTACTTCTCTCGATTTATATTTATGTAGTACATTTTTTATTTTTTCTTTTTTTTTTGCTGGCGGAATCAGAAACTTAGGCGGTCCTCGTACTCGCATAACATGGGGTCAATTCCATTCTTCTATAAATATAACCTCCAGGTGCATCGACATAGCCCGCAAGAATGGGGCACGGGTAAGTCGGGGTGAGAATATAACTTGAGACCTCCTTTACATATTTCCTTCATTAACACAACACTTTCTAGTCGGTCTACACCCCTACGGGATGTACATTTTTTTATTTTTACTTAGGGACTTGTATCTATTTATCTTATTGGATTTTAAGGACTCGTTTAGAAATTTTCTTTATGTGTTTTCTAAAAATATTACATTATTTATCATACCAAGAGTTTGACATTCTATTTTCCTTTTTACACAACAACATGACATAGAACATATTAATGGAAGTAGTGATAATTGTCATAAAATTACAATAGAGGTATTCAATATTGTTCTTATTTGATAGGATATTTAATTCATTGTTTAAATGCATTAAAAAAATCAAATTTATATTTTTGAAAAATCAAGTGCTTTTGGTTATCAAAATCCTCTTCAACCAATATTTTGTGCATCACAAAGTTTACAGTTAGGAGGCGGGTGCACGCTAATGATGGTCTCTCATGATGTGTTAGTGAAAATTCAAACATGCGAATCCATTAACTTCGAGGGATTATTCAAGCTACTTTTACAATGAATTGGAATATGCTGTAAAAAAGTAAAATGTAGGAAATCGAATTATCTTTCTTAATATATAATTTTTATTTATAGAACTTGTGAATAACTATGTGAATTTGTTTTTTTTATAACAATGGTATGTTATTTTTCTAGCAAAATATAATGCATATGTTTCAATTAGTGCAGGTTTTGAGTACCTTGATGATGGAATTTCCTTTAAAAAATTGTACATTTGTAGAAAAACCATTTTTTCTAGTGTGGGGTATTTTTTCAAAATTGATAATATTATTATTTTTAATTACAAAAGTCATTAAATCCTTGAAATTACAATGCCTTGTTTTAGTGCACAATATGAGGATACTAAAATTATCAAAAAAATTCCTTGTGATTTTTTAGATTGTAGATCTCAATCTTTTCTAGTGTGGAGTATAACTTATTTTTAAAATAGTTAAGATGATAAAAAATTATAGTAGAAATAAAAAACATATGTATTTTAAGATTCAGATATATGTGAAGAAAAAATTATATTAAAAATAGTAAACACTATTAAGTTTTTTTTCTTAATTATATATTTCGAAACTGCATAGTTGACTCTATATGTGTCTGTAATTTCAACGATAATGGATTTTTGTATCGTATAGAAAAATATTGTAAAATATAGATATATTGAGAGGTATTCATAAAAATGGAAGTTTTCATGTATTTGTAGACCAAACCATTAGGTTTTTCATCCCAAACCTAAATCCAAGGAAAACATGTAGGTTATAGTTTTTACTCCTAAAAAAATAAGTAATGAAAAGAATGTGCACGTGTTGTAGCAACATATGAACTTTAGGAATGAATGCATGATTTGGGAACACTCACACATTCCTATGGCATGATCAAATTCTTAATATTAGGAACACACATGCATTCTTATTAACACAACATCTCTCTCTCTCTCTCTCTCTCTCTCTCTCTCTCTCTCTC
>JASDQU010101798.1:35888-65977 GCA_032191745.1 Picea mariana | reverse complement strand
TTTTTTTTTTTTTTTTTTTTTTTAAATAAATATATGTCATCACAAGAGCGACGACTGCTAGAATTGTTGAGACAAAATTGCTATACAAATCATGAAAAATTGTATAGCAATATTGTCACAAAATGCCCTATTCTCGTCTCTCTTGTGACAATCACTTCTATAACTAATTTGTCACAAATTTCTCTAGATTTTTCATCTTGTGACAATCTGTATTTATTGTCAGGTGTGTGACGATCTCCCTACATTGTCTCTCTTGCGACGATCTCTCTAACATTGTCTCATGTGTGACGATTTTCCTCTTTTGTCTCTCTTTCGACGATGTCCCTAGTGTCCTCTCTCTTGTGACGTTGTTTCAAGTTCGTCAAACATGCCACGTCACGTGAAGTGACATTTGGAATACCTTAGATTTGTCTCAATATCCACAACATAATGTCGCAAGAGCGTCGAAATAGCTGTCGCAAAATGACCCAAATTTGCTAGTGTGGTATTATTCAATTTGGATTCAACAATGACCCTTTCCCACTATGTGGATGGATATTCTTATCTAGATCCACATGATAGATACCAATATTTGGAGCATCATTTTTAGTTGGTTATTGGTTTCAAATATATTCTGTGTGGAGTTCACATGAGCACTTGGACATGGGACCTAAGTTTATAATGTTGGTCTGACTTCTTCAACATGGTGTCTTTCATTTCTACATGGGACCCTAGTTCTCTAGTCTACTTCAACACTATGGTCCACACTTATCCATGGGACCTTGGTATATGGTTGCAGACCCTCATAAAAATCATTGAGGACAATGGTGTCATAAGGTAGATGGAATGTTAGGTAGCTAGAGAGGTAGTGGGGGTCCTGTAGGGCCCATATTGATAGTAGTGGAGGGCCTTCAATGTAAGTTGGACTAGGTCCACTATCCTATTAAATAAGGTCCACTATGGTAGTTAGATATAATAAATGTAAGAGGAATTTGTAAAAGGTTACACTTCTAGAAGGTTCCACCTCTAGAATGTTCTTAGGTGGTTGGTAGCACTATATAAATGGGTTCAAGCAATGTAATGAGACAAGTTGAGAAGTATTTTATTTCAAATGGTAGATCAATAGGATGATTCCTCCTCGAAGAGAAAAGTGAATAGGAAAGGATCCCTTTCATAATAGGATCCATTCTATGGTGTTTCCCTACCCTAAGGTTTTTTTTTTAATAATAAATTGTGGTTTCTTCTATATTTTTCTTTCAATATTTGTGTTGTTTATGTATCCAATTATTTAGATCTTAACGCCAACATCGAGGAATTTTTCACAAGACAGATATTTGATGGGACTAGGCAGACACTATAGGAGGTTTATATCATAATTATCTAATATTTCTCATCCCATCACTTCTTTACAAAAGAAGGGAATTAAGATTGAATGGACAACAAAATGTGAAGAAAATTTATTTTTCTAAAATACTTTCTCACTAGTGCACCTATATTGAATATTGCTAGCCCAAATGACATTTTTTTTTGTATGTACATCTCCATGCAAAGAAGGACTTGGTGGAGTCCTAACTCAAAATGGACATGTCATTGCATATGAATCAAGAAATATTAAAGAACATAAGAGGAACTATGCCATGCATAATTTGGAGCTTGCTTGAATAGTCTATGTGATGAAAATGTGGAGGCATCACTTAATGGGTAATACATTTGAGTTGGGGACTCACCCCAATGGTCTAATATATCTGTTTGAGAAACCAACTTTAAATTCTATGCCAAAAGGATGGTTGGAATTCTTGAGTATGAATTTGAAATCAAGAATATCAAAGGTTACCTATAGGTAAATGAAAGCGTACAACAAGAAGATGTACAATATAAATTCAAGGAATACAAGATAGGAGAAGATGGGATACTTATGCATAAGAACAAAATTTGTGTTCCTAAGTTTGAGGAATCCATTGGTGCTAAAAGAGATGCATAGTGTTTAATATGTTGTCCATTTCTCTTATTACAAAACAATTGCATCATTAATAAAACAATACGTTTGGCTGGGAATGTAGAAGGATGGCACCAATTACATTGCCAGATGTATGGAATGTCAAAGAGTGAAGGATTAGTATAGACACCTAGTGGATTTTCTACAATGATTACCAATTCAAGAGCATAGATGTGAAGTAGTAACCACTGATTTTATTACTAATTTTACCACAACAACATGGAATCGTGATTCAATAATTGAAGTAGTAGATAAATTGACAAGCGATTCTCAAGTTATACCATTAAATATGACTCACAAAACATCTAATATTGCATAAATTTATATGAGGGAAGTTGCCAGGTTGCATGGAATACCTAAGACAAGTCCTTCATAAAGAGACACAAAGTTTACTTCAAACTTTTGCATTGGATTGTTTAAATTATTCGGTACAAATCTAAAATTTATCGTAGCATACCATCCATAGTTAGATGGGTAGATAGAGAGAGTCAATAAATTAATTGAAAACATGTTGAGGATGTATGTGATAGTAAACCATCTAAGTGGGAAGATTACTTTCATTTGGTTGATTTTTCCTACAATAATGGGTACCAAGATTTATTTAATGTGAGCCCATTTGAAGCTTTTTATTGTAGAAAACACAATACTCTATTGATTTGGGACATCCCAACAAACAAACTAGTACTTGGGATAGAATTGCTCAAGTATATGGAAGACCAAATGGTCAAGATTAAGAATAATTTGAAAGAAACACAAGATAGACATAAGAGTTATGAATATAAGAATAGGATATATAGAGAATTGAAAGTGGGAGATCATGTACTCTTGAAAGTGAATCCCGAGAAGATCTCATTGATGTTGGGAATTTGTACCAAGTTAGCAGCCATATTCTATGTTATATTTGAGATATTAGACAAAATAGGGCTAGTTTCATACATATGTTCGTTTCTTGCTTCCATGAATGTCCATTATGTTGTTCATGTCTCTTTGTGGAATATGTATGTACATGATTCTAACCATGTTATTGATTGGAATTGATTTAGGTGGAGCCTAAAGGAGACTTTCAGGTCCATCCAATGTACATATTGTAAATACAGGTCAAGGTGTTATGGAATTGAGTCATATAACTGGTAAAAGTTTAGTGGACCTACTACAGTCATGAAGATGCTACTTGGGAGAATGAAGATGCTATTTAGGCATGATACTTGTGACATTTTGAATAACTTTTAAATTTTGATTTCTCTTTACATCCATTTCCAATTCCAGAGGACAAACTACAAGTAATAACCATTTATTTTATTACTAAGTTTCCCAGGACAACAGGGAAACTTGATCTAATAATGGTAGTGGTAGATAAATTTACAAAGACTTCTCATTTTTTAGAAGTGAATATGAGTCATACAAAAACTAGTATTACATAAATTCATATGAGGGAAATTTCTCCCTTTCATCTAATAACTAAGGAAATTGTTTCAAACTGAGACACAAAGTTTACTTCAAAATTTTGGAGAGGATTGTTTAAAGGATTCGATACAAATCTAAACTTTAGCGAAGCATACCATCCACAATATTATGGGTGGAAAAAGAGAGTCAATCAAGTAACTAAAGACATGTTCAGGATGTATGTGATGGATAAACCATATAACTAGGAAGATTATTTTCATTTGGTTGAGTTTGCCTAGAACAATGGGTGCTAAGATTCATTGAATACAATCCCATTTGAATCCTTGTATGGTAGAAAATGAAATACTCTAGTGAATTGGGACAACTCAATAGACATAGTAGTACTTGGGATATAATTTCTCAAGGATATGGAAGACCAAATGGTCAACATTAAGAATAATTTGAAAGAAACATAAGATAAACAAAAGAGTTATGAAGATAATAATAGGGTATCTAGAGAATTTAAAGTGGGAGAATGTGTACTCTTAAAATTGAATCTCTAGAAGAGCTCATTGAAGTTGGGAAAATATACCAATTTACCAGCCAGATTTTGTGGTCCATTTGAGATATTGGATAGAATAGGGACAGTTGCACACATGCTTTCATTTCCTACTTACATTAATGTGCATAATGTGTTTCATATCTCTTTGTTGAAGAAGTACATGCATGATCCTAATAATGTTATTAATTGGAATTGATTTATGTGGAGCAATAAGGAGTCTTTTAGGTCCAGCTAGTGTGCATATTGGAAAGAAAGTTTAAGGCGCTCTAGAATCAAGTCATAGAACTGGTAAACATTCAGTGGACCCACTACGATCCTGAAGATGCTATGCAAGCATAGTACACGTGAATTTTTGAATAATTTTGAATTTTTATTTCTGTTTTGTATATGCACTAAGGATATTTCCAAAATAAAGGGGAGGGTAACGCAATACCCTCATTTTGAGTCCCTAGATTAATATTTTATTTTTATTTATTGATGAAACTCCAGGAGTTCTTGTAATGTTAAAAGGTGGGAGAGCCTAGGGAATGCATTACTTTGAAATTTTTTAATAATAAATTACATCGTTCGATATGAGATAGACACATACAAGATTTGTATTGGGCTATGATTCTAGGAGAGAGCGGGGGGGATGAGTGTCTAAGCCTTCATATTTTTATAATTTTATTTTTTACCCTTGATGTTTAGTTAGATGGGAAGAATCACATGAGTAACTTGGAGAGGACACCTTATTCTTTTTCATTCATATATAAACCATTCCTATGGGTTGTTTTGGGGTTTCCTCATTGTTTTTGTCACTTGATTGTGTGTTGCTATTTCGTTTTGGTCACCAGATCTTCTTCATTATTTCCTTCCTTCTTTGCCACTCTAGATCTGGTTCTCAACATGGGGAAATGAGTTTCTATAGGTAGTGATTCATGGTCAATGGTTGTAAGGAATACTAGTGTACCAATAAAATGTGCATAAAATTGTTGACAATAATGCCAAGACTACCTATAGATGAGAATATTGGATGTTTCTAGTACTAGGATTTCCTTACCATTAGCATTGGAGACCTAAATTGAGGTGAGAAACCTGGAGGGGTACATGGAATTGAATCAATTTCATGGTCTTGGGTTGTGCATGATTATGGGAAATAAAGATTGTAAACTGGGATTTTTGTATGGTCGAGAAAATACAAGAGTCAATTTTTGAGATTGGTTTGGGAAAACTAAACTAGGCCTAGGACCCATTCTTTTGGATTCATATCCTTGGATTGAGGGTAACTTGTTGTTAATATCTAGAACAAAAGTGTCTAGTGTTGGCTGGAATGTCCAATTATTGCAACCAGTTCATGAAACCTCTTTTAAAATATAAGACTCTCTATATTTCTCTATGATTTTACTTCGCTGTTTATTTTATTTGTCTATGTGATATGTTTATGACATGATAACTATTATTGATTTATGTGCATGGATAGTTATTCTTTTTTTTTCAATCATGCATGTTTCTTGTTATTTCATTTATGTTATAATGTTCATTATATTGTAAGAAAGGTATCAAAATTTTGAAATCCTGTCAGGTGGATGATTTGTAGAGGAAACCGGGTAGTGGGGTGTGTTACATTTTGGCTATGGGGGGAAAGGTTTCATTATATTCAATCTTATGTCTTTCAAAACTAATTCAACCTTATGTCTTTCAAACTTTTTATTAGATGCATACTTATTTTTATAGACCCATTTACATACAACAATTTTTCTTCCTTTGGAGAGGCACAAGATCCCAACCATCATTCATCATTAAGGAATGATATTATTCACACATTGTTTGTCCCAATTTGGATGGTTATAAACTTCTGCAAATGTGTCTAAATCATGAGTACATAAAACTTGATCCAAAAGAGAAGAGGTTTGTAGGAACTATGAATGTGTATGACAATGATCTATAGGATCGTTGGACATCACCAAATACTTATCATGTTGTATAGACCCATCTAGGAAGAAGGGGTTCTGGTGGAGGTTCATTTTTATTGGACTCAACTTGAGGAAGGTAAGTAGAAAGAGGTGTATTTTCATCCTCACTGTAATCATCTAAAAAATAAACTAGAACAATATCACTAATAGAAAATTTAGAAAAATAAGATGGCATAAATGTCCAATTATGCTCATAGGCCATGATATTTTCATCAAATTTAATATCTCTTCTAATAAAAATTTGATTAGAATTATATTGAATAAATTTATAACCTTTTACATCTTCAAAATATCCAACAAAAATGCACTTATCACTTTTAGGATATAATTTTTTTATTTTCTTATCAGGAACATGAACCCTTTCTTCAGTACCAAAGACATGGATGTGGATTACATATGGTTTAATTCTAGTTCACGCTTGTTCGGATGTTCTGTTTTTTAAATCCTATATGGCAATGTGATTGGCATTGTAATTGGCACAATCAATGGCTTCCACCCAATAATGTTTGATTCTTTCTCTAAAAAATTTAGTTTTATGAGGTGTATATGAAATATTATGTTGCATTTGAATTCCCTATGCAATGAAATAAGTTTTAATTTTTCTTTAATATGTTCACCTCCATTATATCTTCTTATCCTATGAAGTTGATGTCTAAATTATTTTTCTACAAGGGCCTTATAGGCCAAAAGCATGTCAAAAACATCACTCTGAAGTTTTAATAAATAAACCCAAGTGTGTCGCCCCCGAGGTGTATGGAAATAAGTGATGGAGTGTATTGTTAAGGTGTAAGGAAATGAATCTATGCGAGGAACACTTCCATGCTAAACCTAGTAGAAGAGAGGAAGAAATATTTAAACAAGAAAGTAAATGACAAAGTAAACACACAGGTACACTGAGATTTTACCTTGGAAACCCAAACTAGGAAAACCATCATTCCTTGAGCATTTTTCTCCTTGATATATTATTCATTTAGAATAAAAGGTTACCTGTATAACCTTGGTCCAAACCTAAGAAACAATCGTCATCATACCCTGTAGCCAATTCGACTTACATCTACATGACCAATAACCTCTACAATTATCGATTGACTCATTAGATTTTACATCATTACAAAATGCCTTATTTTTAGGATTTATAGTAGGAAAAAACATAAATAAAAGGTTCCCAAAAACTGTTATAGATCCACGTAGATCATTATATACAAATACTGTGAATCTAGGGATTCTTTTACAATCAACTACCAATTCATATTACCAGTTGACTACCATTCGACCTTCATTCAGTCTTTAGTCGGTTTCCACACACCCACATGTGGACCTCATTCAATTGAACTCTTAGGATTAATGTTGATGTCTTTTCCACGTCAAACCACCTCTACATTCAACTTCATCTTTGTTTGGTTGAATCACCTCGACCCTCAACTTGTTGTCGATTACCTTTAACTTTGACTATCAGTCGATCCACCTTGACTAGAGTTTCATTGCAAAGAATATAACAACCCAATGTTATCCCACTTGTTTTTTTCTTTTCTGAAACTGGGAGAGCTCCAAAATTTTGTTCATAAACATAGGGAAACAATTCCCATTGCCTCTTTGCACCAATATAACTTCACAACACTCACATACTTGGCCAAAGAGTCCGTTATATTTTCCAATGTGTCTAGTTTCTCCAGTAGCACATTGTTTCTTTCCACAATGTGTCTCACGAAATGGTATTGTACATCAATGTGCTTAGTATTAGAATAATAAGTAGGGTTCTTTTCCATAAAAATGAACTTTGATTGTCACAACTTATCTTCATATCTCCTTGCTCAAACTCGATTCCTGAACACATCATTTGCATCCATACTGATTCTTTTCTTCCATGAGTGGATGTCGTGTATTTATCTTCTTTTTTGATATAGATATGATCGCATATTAGTTACTCATCTAGTGGATTTCTCCAACGAACATCTTGAACACATATCCACTGGTTGACCTCTGTCATTCCATATCTCTAGCCTAGTCAGTGTCGACAAAGCCATGTACATTTAGTTTACTTTCACCTCTAGGTTTTCCTTGATATCATATAGCATAATATTTTTTGCCACACAAATACCTGAATACTCTCTTGAAAGTTGTCCATTGCTCCTTCCTAGGTGTCGACATGTATATTCCCAACACTCTAAATGCATGGGAAATGTCTGGTCGAGTGCATACCATCACATACATTAGACTACGAACAACACTTTCATATGGGACACATTCCATGTCCTATATTTCCTCATGTGCCCTTGGACAATGTTCAATAGTTATCCTTTCTCCCACATGAATTGGCACCTTCACAAGTTTGAAATCTTGCATGTTGAAATGTTTCAAAAATATTCCAATATACTCCATCTTGTTAAAAAAGATCTTTCTAGTTGCTCCATCTCTCTTAATCTTGATTCCCATAATGAAGTTAGTTGCATTGAGATCCTTCATGTTGAACTTGGAGGATAGATGCTTATTCACCTCCTTTATTTCTTTCATGTTGTTTCCAATCAACAACATGTCATCGACATATAGTTATGCATATATGAAAATCCCACAGTATCATTTTTTTGATAGGGATATGATCGCATATCAGTTACTCATCTAGCGGATTTCTCCAACGAACATCTTGAACACATATCCACTGGTAGACCTTTGTCATTCCAGATCTCCAGCCTAGTCAATGTCGACAAAGCCATGGAAATTTAATTTACTTTCACCTTTATTTTTTCCTTGGTAGCATATAGCATAATATTTTTTGTCACACAAATACCTGAATACTCTCTTGATAGTTCTCTAGTGCTTCTTTGTGGGTGTCGACATGTATCTTCCCAACACTCCCACTGCATGGGAAATGTCTGGTCGAGTGTAGACCATCACATACATTAGAATAACAAAAACACTTTCATATGGGACACATGCCATGTCCTATATTTCCTTCTATGTCCTTAGACAATGTTCAACAATTATCCTTGCTCCCACAGGGATTGGCACCTTCACAAGTTTGAAATCCTGCATGTTGAAATGTTTCAAAACTATTTCAATATACTTCATCTCGTTAAACGAGATCTTTCTAGTTGCTCCATATCTCTTAATCTTCATTCCCAGAATGAATTTAGTTTCATCGAGATCCTTCATGTTGAACTTGGAGGATAGATTCTTCTTCACCTCCTTTATTTCTTCCATGTTCTTTCCAATCAACAACATGTCATTGGCATACAGTTATACATATATGAAACTCCCATAGTATTCTTTTTTTGATAGGGATATGATCGCATATCAGTTACTCATCTAGCAGATTTCTCCAACTAACATCTTGAACACATATCCACTGGTTGACCTCTATCATTCTAGATCTCCAACCTAGTTGGTGTCGACAAAGCCATGTACATTTAATTTACTTTCACCTCTAGGTTTTCCTTGGTAGCATATAGCATAATCTTTTTTTCCACACAAATACCTGAGTACTCTCTTGACAATTGTCCAATTCTCCTTCCTAGGTGTCGACATGTATCTTCCCAACACCCCCACTACATGGGAAATGTCTGGTTGAGTGCAGACCATCACATACATTATACTACCAACAACACTTTCATATGGGACACATGCCATGTCCTATATTTCCTCCTGTGTCCTTGGACATTGTTCAACAATTATCCTTGCTCCCATAGGAATTGACACCTTCACAAGTTTGAAATCCTGCATGTTGAAATGTTTCAAAATTATTTCAATATACTTCATCTTGTTAAATGAGATCTTTCTAGTTTCTCCATCTCTCTTAATCTTCATTACCATAATGAAATTAGTTGCATCGAGATCCTTCATGCTGAGCTTGGAGGATAGATGTTTCTTCACCTCCTTTATTTCTTCGATGTTATTTCCAATAAACAACATGTCATCAACATACAGTTATACATATATGAAAATCCCATAGTATTCTTTGGAACATATGCAGTGATCATCTTTGATTCTCACAAAACCCAAACTAAGGATGTATGTGTTGAAATTTTGGTACCACATCCTTGGCGATTGCTTTAGACCATAAAGGGATATTTTCAATTCAAACACCAAATCTTTATTTTCCTTTAATATAAACCCTTCCATATGTTTCATGTATATTTCCTCTTCCATGTCCCCATGTAGGAATGTTGTCCTCAAATCCATTTTTTCTATTTCCAGAATAAATGTTGTAGCCATAAATATTAGTACTCTAATGGAAGTTAATTTTTCAATAGGGGAAAAAATCCCACAGAAGTCGACTCATTCGACTTGGGGATATCATTTTTATACCAATAGAGCTCTGAATTTCTTGACTTGACATGTTGCATTTATCTTCTTCTAGAATACCCATTTCCTACCAACAGATTTCCTTCCACTACGTAATTTGACTGAGCCTCATGTCTCATTCTTGTGCAAGGATTCCATTTCTTTGATCATGGCATCCTTCAAAATTTTTCCCTTTTCTAAGTCGACTACCTCCCCGACCAAATTAGGCTCATCGTCAGTGGAAGTTAACTTGAATACAGAAAAAAATTTAGGCAGACTATACCTTTTGACTATTTTTCTTATTCATTTTAAACTCCTTACAACCAGGGTTGATTGTTCCACTTCTTCTTCTTATTCACTCGACTCATCTGAATAATTTTCTTTGTTCCTCAGTTCAAACCACACCTTCTCTCGATTATTCTCAGTATGAACAATTTATTCAAGATCATACTTACTTCCAACTTATCTGAAGACCACATCTCGACTCTACGTTGTTTTCCTTGACGAAGGATCCCATAGATTATATCCTTTCATTCCTTCTTTGTATCCAATGAAAATACACTTGACTTCCTTCTTTTTCATCTTGCTCCTCTTTTCCTTGGGAACATGCACAAATTCATCACAGCCAAATAATTTTAGATGTAAAACCAAAGGCTTCTTACCATACCATACCTCATGTGGAGTTGTGTCGACTAGCACCAACGAAAGAGACATATTCACCAAATATTTTGTAGTATCGACTGCCTCCACCTAGAATTCTTGTGCGAGCTCAACACCACTGAGCATGATCCTTGCCTTGTCCATCAATTTTTTGTTTATTCTCTCGACAATTCCATTTTTCTATGGGGTATATGTTGTGGTATTTTAGTGTGCTATTCCACATTGTCGTCACATCTCCTAAAATATACCATATTTTTTTTTAAAGCAATAAGAAATTATATAAAATTATTCTAATAACTTATCTCTGATAAGTACATTGTACTTTTATGTTATTGTTTGACGATTGAACAAATTTTTCGATTTGGTGAAACCATGACATCCATATTATATCTACACAACAATATTAATTTTAGAGTTTCATTCTTAGGATTTCATATTACTTGTTGCGTTGAGATTACAATACTTTTGTACTCAATAAATTATATCTAATATTTTCTAAATATTTATACTTACATGAGTATATATCTGAATTTACATATAAGTCTCTATCGATTTGTTAACTTTGTATATACAAAGATTAATTAGATTATATATAACTTATAAAAAACATCTAACTATCGTTTCAAGTTAGCTAAGTGTCTTACTATCTAGTCCTTGGCATCATAGGGTTTTTACCAAGGTTGAACGTGTTATTGGGTCTATGATTGACTTTTATTTTCATAATGTTCTTGGTTATTCCTATGGAAAACTTGTCCACTATACATAATCCACTAAAAAAAATGTGTTAATCTTTTTGACATAAATTAAAATATGGTGTGGCCCAACATATGTATACATCCGCTCAGGGTACTCATCGTTGTTTAAATTAAAACCAGGTTAATGTGGGTCATTACAATGAAGTCAAATTAAAACAAAGTTGATAATTTAACTGATCATATACCAGTACCAAGTAATTACAACGAAAGGAGTACACCTATTGATAATGGGTAGATTTAATAGGGGTTTAGTGTTTAATAAGTTTTCTATGAACATGATTAAATATGGCTGGAATATTCTTAGTAGTCACACAAAATAAATGGCTTTGATTTCAATTATTAACTTCCTAGCGATTATAAAGACATAGTTTATGTGTTTACTTTTTTACCTAATCATATTTAAAAATTACTTTGATAGCTAACTGATTGCCACTTAAGTGATTAACAAAAATTAAAATATTAACACCAGATAAATGAAGCTCAACCATTTATTTGTTAATCAATAATAAAATTTAATATATTTTTTTAAGGATTAGTTTTATCTTATCAACCTTTCGACGTTCACCAACAGCTATTTAGCTGCTGTGCTAGTTACCAACTCTTTGTTAACCTCGATATTCTTCCTGACCTCGTAGCATGCAAAGCATCTTCCAAGTGTCTTTGTCTTGGAATTTGGTCGACCTCTAGATGTTTCCACCATGGCCGAGGGTTTTGGTCATGACTTCCTTTTAATTTTGTTACATCATTATGACTTATCCCTCTGCGGTCATTCTGGAAAAAATTGTCCTTTGCATCTATATTGTGTTTATTCTCCCTTACAGATTGGGGTATTGGTTGATCAATGCATAATCAATTCTTTTACGCTATTGTGTTGGTTCCTTACTAAGCTTATGCGAGGGTTTCGTTTTAGTCAGCGTTCAAATATTCTCTGGAATTATTCAGCGATTTTCAGTACACATTGTATTTACAGACTTATTCATAATGATATACATTCTCCTTCTTATATTTTAGATATTTACTCGTAAATTATTTGAGTAATGGCATTCGAGGTTTTGTCTGGGTTCTCTTGAGTTTAAGTTTGTATTTTTTGATCGTAATATAGTTTCTAACCTGATTGCACCAAGAATATATCATATTTCTTTACAGTAACCCTACGGTCGTGCCTGTGGGTCTCAGGGTTTGTTTGTATACTCATTCCTAGATGGTTGTTTTCAATTGATATTGTCCAAGTACTCAGTTTTATATTTTGGAAATAAAAAATGGAAGAGTCGTTTTAGCTTACTATTCTAATGATGGGCCCTTGTTTGTCTTTGAGGGTACCCATTAGATCATGATGTCGTTCAACCACTTTTGTTGGTTGCAAATGACTACAGGTGACCATGCAACTATGAAGTCTACCAGGTACCTTAGATTTTAACAGTATGTATATTTTATAGAGTTGGTGTTACTCAGGGTTTTCTCTCATTACTATATGGTTACAGGTCATATGAAAGCTTGAATTTATTTTTACCTTTTTTCATTTACTCTTTGACTTCTGTGATTCTTATTTGGGGGACATATTCCCAAGATAAATTTTAATACCTGTTTCAATTATAAGTTTTACAACAATGTATACGTTTTTTTTTAACCATTCTTTATTGTTTTAACAACCCTTTTCGTGGGTAGACTTTGTGGAATAATAATTTGATTTTTACTCGAGTGGTATTTCGATATTCTATTTTCACTTATTTTCACTTATAGGAAAACTTTTGCACTGGTAATATATTATGGTAAAAGAAATTGGTGATTTTTCACCGTAATCCCAAAGGGGTTTTCTTTTCGTCTTTTTTAGATATGTATCACTTCTTGTTTTATAGAATAATAAAGCTCTGTATTATATATAAATAAAGGTTTTTACAACCTTATATAAGCTTAAGACTCTCATAATAATTGTTATCTGTTTCCTGTGCCTCTTTCATATGATAACTATGTATATTTATTTTTGAGAAAATAAAGAATTTCCTATATCTGTATTTTTTTTTACTTCCCGCTATTTTTGTTTAGATATTTATTTACCTTATGATCTCATATCAATCTGATTATTTCTAGATTCTCACACCAGACTTAATTAACCATAATATCTTTTTTAGACATTGTAATTCCTATAGTTGGTGGGATTATGCTTATACTACTCTATAGATTTTTAATTTAATAAGTATACAGTTGAATACAACCATTGTAAATATATACCTACAAAAGTTGATTAGACATATTTGACTTATAAGAAAAAGGTAAATAACATTCTTTGGAAAAATTTTGTACTCTTGATATAGATAATATTTTAAAATAACATAGCCAATATATATGGATAAAAAAATCTATGTCTTAAAAAACAAAGCATGAACAACGACTAGATTTAATTTAACTTGATACTGTCAAATTTGGGGAAAAACACGTTAAGTGAGAATGCTTCTTCCAACCATATACTAGAGAATCTTCATTATTTTTCCATGTCACTCCTCAGTTGAGTTTCTAATACAATAGAGGCAATGACCCATGTGTTTTCTTCCAGAATATCGAGAGTTAACAAGTCAATGGTCTCTTTTTCCCACAATATATAAGATATTACTTTTCAATGTTCATGTACATAGAATGTCATCCCATTCCTGTCGTATACCTCTTGATTTATTTTTTCCTAGGTCTTTTGACACATGTATGAGCCTCCTCGTATTTTACCACTTGTCAATTTTTTAATCCCACACTTTTCTTTTCTGATTTCCTAGAAATATGGGATTTGCCTTAACTAGTTTGAGTTAAAATCAAATAGCTCCAGCACTTGTCTCTTTCTACTGCCCCTAGTCATTCCTCTTAATAGATCAATAACCCCCTCTTTTAATAGTCTTACTCAATGTGACCATTTTATTATAATTTAAAAATATTTTTTTTTGATCTTTAAGGATCCATCAAATCAAAATAGCACAAATTAAAATAAGTCAATTTTTTTTTTAACAATTTGGGATATCACAATTTTTTCTACAAGAGATTTAAACTCTTTTAATTTCTCTAAAACCTCTAATTTATTCCTCAGGAAATATATCCATGTCTTCTTGGAAAAATCATCTATGAAGGAGACATAATACAGGGATCAATCAAGTGCAGTAATTAAAATAGGTACAAACACATCACTATGACCCAACTCTAGAATCCCATTTTTCCTTGTCTCTCCAGATGGGAACCTCACCCAACTTTGTTTTCCATATGTAAAATGTTCACAAAAGTCGACTTCTAAATTACATAGCTCGAAGTTATTTTTCTCCAATGTGTCCCATCCTCACATGCCATAGTATGGTCGGGTTGACTTTAAGATGACTTGTCGAGTCATTTTGAACCGACTCATCTTAAGTCGAGTCGACTTCAGGAACAACGATGTTGTTGCATCCAGTCAAGTCGATATTCCCTAATAACTTGTATAGGGTTCCAATACAGACTCATTTAATTAGAACCATCACACCTCTAACCACATCTCATGAATCCTTTTGAAATAGAGTGTGCACTCCTGCATCACTCATCTTGCTGACATATATCAGGATTCTCGGAAAACCCTGAATGTGTAGCACACTTGGAAGGGTTCTACTCCTCCCATCCTGCATTATCAATTGAACTCTTCCTCATCCGACAATTTCGGTTATCGAGTCGTTTCTAAAGAACATGTCTCCTCCTTCATATTATTCATATTCACATAACCATTCTCTATGTGGTGTCAGATGATAATATTACCTTGAGTTGATCAACCAGACATCTTTATCCGGGTGTTTAATCGTCGACGCTAGGTGTTATCAGCAATAAATGTTTTGTGAGAAATCAAGATTTCTCGACTTAGCGAGGTGCTAAACTGGTTTGGAATCCTGAAAAAATAGAGAAGAGGGTAAATCTGGTAAGAAGAGGATATGCTGGTAGGGGTGCTAAAGCGTATGGGACCTAATACATCTCATATCACTAGCTCTCCAGATCGATGTTCGCAGATCATTTCGGGGTGAGAAGTTGTGTAGGGGATAATTTCAGAAAGCGATCTAAAATATGAACTGTGGTTTTTGGTCGGGACCCCGTGGCGCCACCGGGAGAATTTTAGGCTGAAAAGAGGGTTTCCCCAAACCACTTCCTCACTCCCCTGAAATTTGGAAAAATATATAAAGGGTATTTGCCATCTATTTTATTATTTTTCAAAATACTGGAACATTTGAAAGTTGGTGTGACCACCTCCATTCAACTATATCTCAACAGTACGCCAAGTTCACGCCTTTTACTCTCATTTATAGGTATTTCTCATCGCTTCCATGGACCCTATCGTAACTTCAGTAACAGAGAAACACCTTGTGTCAAATGAAGAATCCCTCATTGACCAGGATTCAGACGATTTCGACACTAAAATCACCATTCATCCTATCTTTGTGTCCAAAAGAAATCTGTCTGATAATGTAGGAAAGAATATACCATTCCTTGAACTAGTCCAAGCCACTATAGTCCTTTATGCAATCAAATTTGCTTTCCCTTTTCCTGAATTCATAGGTTGGTGCGCATAGGAGTATTCACAAGAAGAGAAAGTCATCATAAATAAACAGGGGTCTGAAGTCATGTGTATGGTAGAGAGTCCATCAATCTAGGATGCTCTCGGCATTCTAGAGTCTTTCTCTATAGTGTCTAAACCTTTCTATGAAGAAAATATAATTAGGTTCTATAGAGAGTGTCAATGAGAAGTCAAAGATCTATTTTTATAGACAATTGTCAAACTAAAACATTTTTGAGAGACTGTCTTTGCCAATGAATCTGAGTATAATGGTCATTGAGGTCCAATGGGTCTGTTCCATGTTGAGTCAGATTTTAGGTCTAGATAGTGATAGACAAGTGGTCAAAGTCATGTTGGGCTTCCTTTTGACACCTATTTCTTGAATATTTTCCTGGAGATAAATAAGAGAGAAATGTATAAAGAAACATTTATATCAACTGAGTCTAAAAGGATCACATTTATCATGTTCATCAACAAAGTCACGTTCAGGGCTTACAGTTTCATTTTCAACACTAGCCTACCCAGAGTTTTGGATGATATGAGGAGCTACCTACAGCTAAATGTAGAAAATAGAGTGGGGGACTGGATATTATTCATGCATTCAACAGTAATATGGGTTTATGGTTGTCATGAATCCCCTTACCTGTTGCCTATTTTTTTGACCCCCATAGTCTTTTCACTTGAATTCATTAGGAAAAGAATCATATATGAGACAAAGAATTTCCTGAAATTGCACAAAGCCTCCAACCTCAAATTCCCTTTTATCATTGGACCCTTCATTGTCAAAACTAGATCATGCTTATCTCAGATTCAAGAAAATCTCAAAGAGTTTGGTTTTGCACATCTACAACGAAGAATATATGATCCACATCAAATCATATCCCAGAGAAGACTAATGAAAAAACATTCCCCTTATGAGCATGAACATGTTGAGGGTTTTGATAAGTTGGCAAATCTATAAGTCTATGTTGATATGAAAACAATCTTGCAACCATATCAAACACAACAAGTGGAGGCAACCTTGCGATAAAGCCAAACACAACAAGCTCCTCAGAAGTTGATATTCAAAGTCCCCAAGGTTAATGTTTACATAAAGTGAAGTAGTTCACAGGCCATGGGAACCATTGATCAACAGACTGCCCCTAAGAAGATGAATATTGCACGGTCCCCACAGATATTGGATTTAGAAGAGGAAGAGTCTAAAGAACAAGTGAATATGGACATGGTGGAGAGTGGCACTAGCACTGTAGAGGTTTAAGAGGGAAGCAAACTCCAAAGTGAAGTCATCTCAAGAACCTTTAGTAGAAAAAAACACATCTTTGATAAGACATATGGGGAAACTTATCAATCAAAAGAAGAATTCGCAAAACAATATGCTGAGAAAGGAAACATGGCTATGAGTGAGATGAGGGAGTTAGTCCCTGAAGTGGAAAATATATCTCAACATAAATATTCCCTTTTCATAGTAAGGGACATTGAAAAGAGGACTTTTAGCATTGCAGTTGCAGATGAAGACACGATCTTTGAGATTAAAATAAGGTATGACAACATTAGTGCTCCAGACAAAGTCAAATTCCACAGGAATACCAGTGACATGTTGTATTCTAACTATCTGAGTTTGAGCTTGAAGAATTCCAAGATGTCATCTTATGCAATAAAATTGGAAGGGAAGTTGAGGCAATAAAAGGCGTCCAACAGAGCTTCGCAGACTCAGGTCAAGAGGTTGGAATTTGAATGCCCCCAAGGGGTGAAATACTCATTGGATGAGAAGGACAAGCTAATTCAAAGCTTGAAAAAGAAACTGAAAATTTCTGCCAAAGAGCATCCACAAACAACATAAATGGTTTCTCTAGAACATAATAAAGAAGCATTTCGATAAGAGGCCTTAGACTACAAGGCTAAGGTGTTGCATATTGAGCAAGAAAAGGTGAATTGGTCACTAGGACAAACATAGTTTTTGGACAAGAATGTAGTTGTTGCTTTTGCTGCAAAATATGGGCCAAGCACTGAAGGACTTGTCTAGGCTATGTCACATGTTAGCCTGAAGGGAGGAGAAATGAAGGGGTTAAAATTGGACATACAGAAGTTGAAGTAGGAAATGCAAGAAAAAAATGAAAGAATGGATAAATTTCAAAAGGAGAATCAGGCCTTGCAGGAAAAGGTGAACAAGTTGAAAATAAGAATAAAAGGCAGAGGACTGTTGCAGGGAGCCAAGCATATCATCTAGGATTCTATAGCTAATGAATCTGCCAAGTTTAGAGTGTATTTAAACTTCATCAATGATAAAGACAACATGACACTCACAACCAGAAGCAGGTGCACTGTTGTAAATGAGAGTTTAGCAAAGAAACCATCAGAGTGGGCCCAAAATTCCATAAACCTATTGAACTCCATCCCTAGTACAGAACTTCAGACCATTGGGGTCAAAGATAGAACTACATTGATCATCTTGGCCGTGAGGGTTATTGATAAACATAACTTGCTAAAATCAATCCAAACCAAGGAAACAAAGATGGAGCAAAGTGTGCAAGAATTCAAGGATCTATTTGAATAATTTTTAATGAAAGGCTCCCACTATTTTGGGATGGAAAAGGAAAACTATATGATCAGGAAGAATACAACTCCCTCCTCACTCAGTGCAGAATGGATCATTCCAAGTTTGAAAACCTAGAGGAAAACCTGAAAGGAGAAACCATGGTTGAACATTTGATTACAGATTTTGAGATTCTAAATTAGTTCAAAACAATGAAAATTGGACTACCATTCATGTCATATGCCTCATGCATTGACCTGGAGATCCTAATAAAGGAAATGATCGATTATGATATCCCTTCTGACTTGCAATGGAAGGAGATAGTATGGATGGGTAAGACAAAGTGCAGTTTTCTAGGGACCAGTAGATGATGTACATATGTCATTGAAGATGACAGATTAGGTAGAAGATCATAACAGAACAAATGGAAAAGTAAGGATCTGAAGCATCAGAGGAATCAGAAGTTGGAGCATAAAACATTTTTCTTGTTAAATCAAGGTAATCGATCCCCATACCAAAACTATCTTTTGTAATTATTGTAACCAATTTAGAATCTGAAAAGTTTCATTTCATTTATTGTAACCGGTTTCAAACCAAAGGAACTCGAATTGTATAAGTATGAGGGGTTCCAAATTTATTAATGTTTTTATAAGTGAAAGGGCATGATTTTAGCTCTTTGGAGCTTTGAATTGAAATTTTCTGAAGCTAAATTGAATACATATGAAGAAGTATTGAATTTTCCATGAAAATATTATAATGGTGGTGATATGAGTTTTGTCTTCTCTCTTTGTATGCATTTCCTTCATTTATGATTCCATTTTCATTGTCTTCTATTTAAATTGGATAGTCAAAGGCCCATAATTCATCTTGTGATGCTCTCGGCTGAAGCAATTTAAACTTTGTTAAGTTCTTCCTAACTAATTCATAATTCATTCATTTAATTCTCTCATGCAGTTACATTTTTTCTTTTATTCCTACACTTTGCAAATTTACAAATTATAACACATATTTATCGCCTCATTTAGCCTTTATCTTCTGGAGAGTTCTATTGGCCAATGATTGTTTCTATTCATTTTCAAAATTTTGACTCCATATCCCTAAGTGTCCCTCCCCTTCCTTGCCAACAAATTTATAAAAAAACACCAAAACAACAAAACCTAGCCATTGATTATCAAATAAATAACATGTGAAAGGAGAGATCCCTCTCTGAGCTAAGCAGGATAGTTCCTAGATCTAAATTTGGTTTGTAGGTTACTATGCCATTTTTTTATTAGCGGAACAAATTTACAAAGTGCTAACATTCTGGGGTTCTTTTCAGGGAGCGAAGGTGAAATCTTGCCTAGGATAAACGACAAAGTTCATATCTGAGTACTAATGGTGGAAAGACACAGAAAGGATGTACATCATTCGCCTGGCGACTCCATTTTCAAGAATCTAGAATTCAAAATTTTCATGGTGACTCCACTATCCAAAGACTTAGTAGCCTAAATATTTTATTGATGAATCCACTTCTTCAAGATGGATTACAGATATGAAAGGTATGATCCAATGAATCACTCTCATATTCCTGGATTTCCAAATCGTATTCCTCTAATAGATTGGAAAAAATATTTGCCTAAATTCAAACATGGGAAAGGAAATGATGTTGCCTTGCACTTGATTAGATTTCACATGCACATATGCAAGTTGGGGGTTGAATTTCATGAGGATTGTTTTATGAAAATGTTTATGGCTACTCTAGAGGGGAATGTAACATTATGGTATGAAGGTTACCAAGAAGTTTATACTATCTTAAGGATTTCCACATAACATTCTTTAAGCATTACGGAAAATCTAATCCTTCATTCTTGGTGTTTAAAGATTGTTGTGAATTTTGTGAACATTTCATTAAGTACCTTGAAAATGTTTTTGGTAAATAAGAGTGTATGAATGATGAAATCATAGAATCCCTTTATGAATATTCATCCCAATAACAAATAGTATCCCCTCCTTTCGATGAAGATTAAACTGATCAAGAAATTGTTGCTAAAAGTCATTTTCATTTTCCTGAACTTGATGAAGATATTGAACAAGAATTCCAGCAAGAGAAAGTTCTTCAAAGTTGTGTTTCTTCCCATGTGAATGATGTGGTTGTTCAAATTATAAGTGGCCTAGATATGGATGCGGATTCTAAAATTGCATCTATGGATACTTCAAGAAGTGAACAAACAAATTACACACAGTTTGGGAAAAGAAAAAAACAGTGTATCCCATTTTTCAATTAGAAATACATAAATATAATGAAGAGACATTTGTTTTATTTGATTCCTTTGAAAATGCATCCATGAGAACTAAAGACTATGAAATAATTCATGATGTTAGATTTTCACATTTGCAAGAAGATTATGAGAAGTAACTTATTTCCATTCATTCATTTGAAAGTCAAAATGACATTCCTCAAGCAAATTACCATAAGGTTAATAAAACCAAATCATAATTGTTTGATGAACAAGAGGATAGCCTTCATGCACATAATATGGTTGTCATATTTGAAGATGTTCAAGGATGTATGAATATTTTTGTTGATATGCATGGAAGGGTAGATAAACCTGTTGCTGCCATTTCATTTGAAAATGTTCTCATAACTAAAGAAATAGAGCAAGAACAACAAACACTTATGAAAGAGGCTTGTTGTTCTATTTTTCTTCATCAAGAATAAATGATTTTTCATGGTTTTCAAGATCTTGTGGACATCCTATTATAGTCATCAGTGAAGGAGGAATTTTTTTATTCATAAGCTCAATTTTTGGATTCAACTTTTGTTTTCAGCTACCATCTTTTACATTTGTCTGCCTGCTTAAGAAAAATGTGAGCAGAGGAAAATCAGGAAGCCAATTGTTTCATTTGATGCATTGGCACTTTAGCATCACTTGATTGAGTATTCATTTAATTTTTTTTAGAGTATATAGGAGTGTGAAAATAATCTTGTTGGTCAAGAAGTTTTCAGTTTGTTTTTTCAATAGTGTGCACATTCAGATTGTAGTGGTGTATATAGAGTTTGTTTTTCAATTGAGAGAAATGTACAGACTTTGGTTTTGAGTGGATACTGGTGACATGTCATATCGGGGTACACACATGTTTTGGGATCAGCCCAATGGATTAGGCACCAGGTCTACGAGTTATTTTCTAACTCACTGGGAGGATAACATCCTCATTTGGAGCCCATGTTATCACTACTAAATTTTTTATGAGAAATCAAGATTTCTCAACTTAGCGAGGTGGTAAACCGGTTTGGAAGATTGAAAAACTAGAGAAGAGGGTAAATGTGGCAGGAAGAGGATAAACTGACAGGGGAGAAAGAGAGGATGGGACCCGATTTGTCTCATATCGCGAGCTCTCCAGATCAATGGTTGAGGATCATTTCAGGGGGAGACATTGCACGGGGGATAATTTAAAAAAGAAGGTCGAAATCTAAACCATGGTTTTTGGTCGAGACCACATGGCACCACTGAGTGCATTTCAGGGAGAAAAGAGGGTTTCCCCAAAACACTTCCTCGCACCCCCGAAATTTCAAAAAGTATATAAAGGGTATTTGTCATTTATTTTATTATTTTTCAAAATACTGGAACGTTTGACAGTTGGCGCGACCACCTCCATTCAAATACAACTCAACAGTATTCCAAGTTCACACCTTTTCTTCTCATTTCCAGGTATTTCTCATCGTCGCCATGGAACCTATCGTAACTTCACTAATAGAGAAAGACCCTGTGTCAAACGAAGAATCCCTAATTGATCACGATTTAGACGGTTTCGACACTGAAATCACCATTTTTCCCATCTCTTTGTCGAGAAGAAATCTGTCTGATAATGTTGGAAAGAAGATACCATTCCTTGAAGTAGTCTAGGATAGTATAGTCCCTTATACAGTTGAAGTCGCTTTTCATTTTCCTGAATTCATAGGTTGGTGTGCAGAGAATTATTCAGAGGAAGAGAATGTCATCATAAATAAATAGGGGTCTGAAGTCATGTGTAGGGTAGAGAGTCTATCAATTAGTGATTTCCTCGACATTCCAGAGTCCTTCTCTGCAATGTATGAACCTTTCCATCAATAAAATCTAATTAGTGTCTACATACAGTGTCCATCAGAAGTCAAAGATCTGGTTTTATAGAAAATTGTCAAACCATAACATTTTTCAGAGAGCTTGCCTTTGCCAATGAATGAGAGTATAATGGTCATTGAGGTCCAGTGGGTATGTTCCCTGTTGAGTCAGATTTTAGGTCTAGATAATTGCATACATGTGGTCAAAGTCATGGTGGGCTTCCTATTGACATTTTTCAGTCAGAGTTTGGTTTGTTAGTCTGTGACAGTTTTGATAAATTCATAGCTAATAATATCCATATTCATCTAGTGAAATTTCGTTCTCTAAGGAATTTTAGATATTACACCTATTTGCTAAAGATTTTCCTGGAGACAAATAAGAGAGAATTCCACAAAGAAAAATTTATATCAACTGAGTGTAAAAGGATCACATTGCTCATATTCATAAAAAAATTCATGTCCAGGGCTTACAGTTTGATTTTCAACACCATCCTACCCATACTTTTGGATGATATGAGGAGCTATCTGCATACAAATCTAGAAAATAGAGTGGGAGACTAGGTACTATTCTTGCATTCAACAGTAAACTGGGTTTATGGTTGTCATGAATCCCCTTACCTATTGCCCATTTTTTTTGACCCCCAGAGTCTTTTCCCTTGAATTCATCAAGCAAAGAATCATATTTGAGACATATAATTTCCTGAAATTGCACAAATCCTCCAACCTCAAATTACCTTTTATCGTTGGACCCTTCATTGTTAAAACTAGATCATTCTTATCTCAGATTCAAGGAAATCTCAAAGAGTTTGGTTTTGCACAGCTACAAGGGAGAATATATTATCCACATCAAATCATATCCTATAGAATACTGATGAACAAACATGCCCCTTATGAGCATGAGAATGTTGAGGGTTTTGATAAGTTGGAAAATCTAGAAGTTTATGCTGATATGAAAACAACCTTGCAGCCAACTCAAACACAGCAAGTGGAGGCAACCCTGCAACAAATCCAAACACAAAAAGCTCGTCAAAAGTGGATATTCAAAGTCCCCAAGGTTAGCGTTTACATAAAGAGAAGCAATTCAGAGGCCATGGGAACTAGTGATCAATAGACTCCTCCTAAGAATACGAAGATTACACAGTGCCCAAAGATAATGAATTTAGAAGAGGAAGAGCCCAAAGAGAAAGTGAATATGGACATGGTGTAGAGTGGCACTAGCACTATAGATGTTGAAAAGGAAAGAAAACTCCAAAGTGAAGGAAACTCAAGAACCTTTAGCAGAAAAAAACACATCTTTGATAAGACATCTAGGGCATCTTATCAATCAAAAGAAGATTTGGCAAAAAAATATCCTGAGAAAGGAAACATGGCTATGAGTGAGATGAGGGAGTTAGTCACTGAAGTGGAAAATATATCTCAATATAAATCTTCCATGTTCACAGTAAGGGTCATTGAAAATAGGACTTTTAACATTGTAGTTGTAGATGAAGACAAAGTATTTGAGATCAAAATATGGTATGACAACATCAGTGTTCCAAAAAAAGTCAAATTCCATAGGAATACCAGTGAAAGGTTGTATTCTCACTATCTTAGTTTGAGCTTGAATAATTCTAGGCTATCATCTTATGCAATAAAATTGGAAGAGAATTTGAGGCAAGAAAAGGCATCCCACAGATCTTGGTCGACTCAGGTCAAGAGTTTGGAATCTGAAGGCCCCCAAGGGGTGAAATCCTCATTGGATGAGAAGGACAAGGTGATTCAAATATTGAAAACTAAACTGAAAATGTTTGCCATAGAGCATCCACAAACAACATAACTAGTTGCTTTATAACATGAGAAAGAAGTATTTCGACAAGATGAATTGGACTACAAGGCTAAGGTGTTGCAGCTTGAGCAAGAAAATATGAATTGGTCACAAGGACATAAATAGTTGTTGGAAAAGGCTATAATTGCACCTCCTACTACAAAATCTGGGCCAAACACTGAAGTAATTGTCTAGTCTATGTCACACTTTAGCTTGAAGGTAGGATAAATCAAGGGGTTAAAAGGGGAAATAGAGAAGTTGAAGAAGGAAATGCAAGTAAAAGATAAAAGAATAACTAAATTTCAAAAGGAGAATCGGGCCTTGCAGGAAAAGATGGACAAGTTGAAAATAAGATTAAGAGGTAGAGGACTGTTGCAGGGACCCAGGCATATCATCTAGGATTCTACAGCTGTTGAAGCTAGAAATTTCAGAGTGTATTTAAACTTAATCAATGATAAAGACAACATGGCCATCACAACCATAAGAAGGTGCACTGTTGTAAATGATACTTTAGCAAAGAAACCATCAGAGTGGGCCCAAAATTCCATAAACTTGTTGAACTCCATCCCTACTGTAGAAATTCAGACCATTGGAGTAAAATATAGAACTACATTGATCATTTGGGCCAGGAGAGTTATTTTTAAACATAACCTACTGAAATCATTCCAAACCAAGGCATCATAGATGGAGCAAAGTGTGAAAGAATTCAAGTATCTGTTTGAATAATTTTTTATTAAAGGCCTCCCATCATTTTGGGATGGAAAAGGAAAACTATATGATTGGGAATAATACAACACTTGCCTCACTCAGTGTAGAATGGATCAATCCAAGGTTGAAAACCTGGAGGAAAACCTGAGAGGAGAAACCCTGGTTGAACATATGATTATAGATCTTGACATTCTAAATCAGTTCAAAACAGTGAAAATTGGACAAACAGTCATGACATATGCCTCCTGGATTGACCTGGAGATCCTGATAAAGGAAATGATGTATTATGATATCCCTTATGACTTTCAATGGAAGGAGATAGTAAGACTGGGTAAGACAAAGTGGATTTTTCTAGGGACCAATAGATGACGTACATATGTCATTGAAGATGGAAGATTAGGAAGAAGATCAGAACAGAACAAGTGGCAAAGGAAGCAGTTGAAGTGTTAGAGGAATCAATAGCTGGAGCATAAACCATTTTTCTTGTTAAATCATTGGAATTGGTCCCCATACTAAAATTGTAATTTCTAATTATTGTATTCAGTTTAGAATTTGAAATGTTTCATTTCATTTATTGTACTTGGTTTCAAACCAAAGGAACTCGAATTCTATAAGTATCAGGGGTTGCAAATTTATTAATGTTGGCAGAAATGCAAGGGAACAATTTTAGTTGTTTGAAACTTTGAATTGTAATTTTCTAAAGCAGAATTGATTACATATGCAGAAATATTGAATTTTCCATGAAAAGATTCTAATGGTGGTGATCTGAGTTTTGTATTCTCTCTTTGTATGTATTTCCTATATTTTTGATTCCATTTTTATTGTCTTCTATTTAAATTTGATAGTCGATGATGTAGAATTCATCTTTTGATGATCTCAGATGAAGTAATTTAGACTGTGTTAAGTTCTTCCTAACTAATTCATAATTCATTTATTTAATGCTCTGATGCAGTTACATGTTTTCTTTTCTTCCTACACTCTACAAATTTACAAATTATAACTCAGATTTATCGCCTCATTTATCCTTTATCCTCTGGAGAGTTCTATTGGCCCGTTAGTGTTTCTATTCATTTTTAGAAGTTTGACTTCATAGCCCTAAGTGTCTGTTCCCTTCCTTGCCAGAAAATTTATTAAAAAAACTCCAAAACAACAAAACCTAGCCATGGATTATCAAAGAAATACCAAGTGAAAAGAGAGATACCTCTTTGAGCTAAGTAGGCTAGTTTCCATCTCTAAAGTTGGTTTGTAGGTTACCTCTGTCATTATTATTATTAGCTGAACAAATTTATAGAGTGCTAACACTAGCTACACATTGCCTCCCTTATCCAGAGTCATCTTTTTCTCAGTTGACTACTTCTCTTTGGATCCTGTACTAACTTCCATTTCCTTTGACTTGCAATCCCTTTTGCAATTCCCAACTTTACCGCATTTACAATATCTTCTTGTCAATTGAACCGGGTACTTAGATCTACCCTTCAACTTGGAATTTCTACTATATAATTTTCCTTTATCTCTATCAATCGATCAACCTCTCATAGCTACAGAATATTTGGTCGATCTTTCCATGTTCTTCCTTCTCATTTCTTATTATAGTAGATTTGTAACCATGTGTTCTAGCACTAATGTGGTTGTATTACTCTATATAGCCACTACTAAGATATCCAAGGAGTTTGGAAAATAACATAACAGGATAATACATTTCTTCTCCCGAGTGATTTTAATATCCATAGAATATAAGTGGCTTAAAATGGTATTAAACACATTTAAATGATCAATCACCAAACTGTCACCACTCATCCTCATACGATACAATTTATTTTTTAGAAATAACTTCTCTACCAAATATTTCAACTAGTATAAGATTCCCAACTTGTCCCATAGTTTCTTGGTTGAATCTTCACCTAGGACATTCAACAATACCAAATATGCAAGACAAAGTTGAATCATACTCCTTTCTCTTCTCTCGAGTTTCTACCATTCTTTAGTCGACATACCTATCCCATGCTACCTAGACAGACCGTTTTCCATTTTTCTTGATCTATAAAGAGATATTCATTTTTAATCTTTCAAATCTCAAAATACTAGCGATTGAATTTTTTGATATCTATTCTCGATCTAATTGTCAGTATTTAATATAATTCTTTCAATATTTGTAACTTGTGACTCTTATTAAACCTAGTGTTTAGTTCATATACAAGGTTGTTAAAACAAGATCTGATACCACATATTAGGAAAATAATCTCTGTGAGGAATACTTACATGCTAAACCTACTATAAGAGAGAAAGAAAGATTTAAAAAATAAAGTAAATGACAAAGAAAACACACAATACACAAAGATTTTACCCTAGAAACCCAAACTAGGAAAAGCATCATTCCTTGAGATTTTTGCTCCTCATTGTCTTATTCATTTAGAATTAAAAGTTACATGTATAACCTTGGTCCACACCTAAGACGCAATCTACAGCATACCCTCTTTATTTACACAAGAACAACCTTATATGCAATTTGGATTACATATACATGACCAACAACCTCTACGATTATTGATTGGCTCATTAGCTTTTACAACTATATAACACACCTTCTTTATAGGATTTACAGTAGGAAAAACCATAAAGAAAAGGTGGAAAAAATGGTTACATATCCATGCAGATCATTGGCTACAATTTGTGTGAATATTGAGATTTTGTTATAGTCAACTACTAAGTCGAATTACTAGTCAACTGCCAGTCAAGCTTCATTCAGTCTTCAGTAAGTTTCCACACACCCACGTGTTGACCTATTTAACTTCTTATTGATGTTTTTTCCATGTCATACAAACTCAACCTTGACTTCTATTTTACTCTCTTGACTCACCTCTATCCTTGACTTGTTGTTTATTACCTTTGACTTTGATTGTCAATTGATCCACCTCAACTAGACTTTCAATGCAAAGAATATAAAAACCCAACATAAGGAACTTTTTTATGTGAAGTCATTAGTTTGAAACCCCATATTACCTTTTTTGTTGTGTATGGGGCATTGTGGGAACACCTAGAGGTTATAGTGGTAGCAGTTGGATAACACGACCTCATGTCATGTGAGTATGTGCCTGACTATTTGTCGATTCCTCTAGTCACAAAAGATAAAAAAAAAAAAAAAAAATCGTAGTGTGTCTGGATAATTCATCAATGAATGTTAAGAATTACTTACACCTATAGAAATAAAGATAAGGAAGTGGAAAACACAAATATATATGAACAAGTTTCAAGGGGTTCAGAGCATGCCAGGAGGCACATTTTTCAATTTTTTCCTAATGATGTTTGTCATGAATGAAACTAGAAAAAACACCATCTCTGCAAGAAATGAAAGGAATACTAGTCATCATATTTTGATTACTAAGTTGTTAAAATGAGTGATAGTTTAAATTACCACAACCACTTATGCAAAATGTTTCTCAATTCATCACTGTGAGAAATAAAATCTAATAGAAAATATGATGACCCAAACTTGTCAAAATTGTGAAACCTACTAATATCAACAACAATTCGTATGTCTAGAACATGAATATAATATTTAATTACAACTTGATGAGGTGAAAACTCTATTGTTTTACCTTCATGTGAAAGAGTGATATGATATACTGATAGCAGGTTGTAGGAGATACTTGTAACACATAATAAATCATTAAAAGGAACACCATATAAACAAAATATTACAGACCATACAACACTAAGAAATCTATGATCACCAATAAATATTTGTTTGGTGTTGAAATCCTTAAGAGAAGAAAAAATGTATTTATCCATATCCATATGATAAGATGCTCCAAAATCAATAATCCACTCATTAGAAAAAGAAGTGGATGATGCATTGAAGTAAAAACTAGAAGCATAAAGTGCATGTCCATGAGAAGAAGAGTTGGAAGAAGAAGAATAAATATTGATATTCCACCTCTTCATTACTACTTATAAGACCTCCATATTTTTAAAACATTTAGACTCTACATGACCATCTTTCCCACAAAAGTTACAATGTTTGTAAATCTTCTTACTTTTTCATTTTGGTCCTTTGTCACCATTTAGGGTAGAAGTTGGTTGAGAGGGTTTGGGATACCTGTTTTCCTTTTTCTTATGAGGACATTGCTTCTTTTTATCCTTATATTTATCTTTCTATTGGGATATTGAGGATTTCTTACATGTACCAAAAGTGATGATCACTCCAATATGAAATATATTATCTTACTCTCTAATTAGAGAATCACAAAAATAATCAAGAGAGGGTGTACTGTAAGACACCCCTAGAGCTTCTCTGGTGGCGTGAAAATATATACAAAAAAAATAATTTCCACTACCAATATTAGAAATAATAAAATATGTTGTAAGTCTAAAAGAAACTACTTAAATTTTAAATTTTCAAGTGATAGGAAAACTCATAGCAAAGGCAGTACAAATGGAACTTGAAGAGGTTATTAGAATGGTAATGCATAGAATAATTTATTTTTTCTGGAGTACAATGATATGAAATAAACTCACAATGGCCAAAATATATGCTTGAGAATCTAATGTCCAAATGAAATCTACATTGTAACCTTAACTTAGGTGGTTGGACAAATGTGTAGTATGTTAAGGTCCTAACCCGCACATAGGTAGATCAATGTATTCGGATGTAATAAAGGTCAATATTAATAAGACCTTTCAATAAAAATAGAATAAGGCGGATGTAAGAAGACCTAATAGAAGCTTCCGCTTCTAGAAGGATCTTCCTCTAGATGCTTCTTTTTAGTATAAATAGGAGTCGAGGGTATTGATAACCCTAGCTTGGATATTATTGTAACAGAGCGCTGCTCGATTGGAGGTTGCCCCCTCGAAGAGGCCT
>JASDQU010101798.1:10021-20643 GCA_032191745.1 Picea mariana | reverse complement strand
TCGATACATCGTAAATAAGAGAGAATCTCCTTATGTATTGGTTCATTGAAATGCCTTATCAATATGTTATTCCTTGTAACCTCTATTTTTATCACATGTTTATTTTCCTAGTTCAAACCTTTATTTTTATCACATGTTTCTTTTCCAGTCCAAACCTCTATTTTTATCACATCTTTCTTTTCCTGGTCTAAATGATTCTCATATGACGTTTTTAGAGCTCGAGTAACAAGAGCAATGATAGTTTGTATTTTCTAAGAAAAGTGACGAGAAGGTATTGTTTCATGTAGCTTTTCTTATGATATATTTGGAGAGCTAGGAAACCATCTAACCTTCTAGAAATGAAAACATTTATAAATTACATAAAATTGTTATTTTCTAATGTTATCACGAATTGAATATACCTACACTAACTATTAGGATCATCCACTAATTTGTTTGAGTTTCTCATTAAGATGTGGCCACTATACGTTAGTGTGATAAATACATGTTGTTAGCACTCAAAGTTTTGGTTCCATTTTTGCGTGCATGTACAAATGAAATTTGTGCGTGCTCATCTTGTACGTTTGTGAGTGCCCAGGGAGATGTGCGAAAAAAAATGCCATAGTTTTCACATCAGACCGGATTATGTTGAGGAGCACACCAAGTCTAAAGGTGGTCAAGGGCATGTCATTCCAAGTTCTGTCAGTTGCGCCAGAAATCAAGAAGAAGTCTCCTGAAAGCAAGAAAAGAACAACTGAGATATCTCCCAGAATGATTACTACCAGCAACAAATGGAGACGTTGGGCACGCAGAAGATGAGCTAGCCATGGAAGTTAAGATTTCCCCTTATGTGGAGAATCTATGTGGATCCCTAGAAAGTACGAGAAGCATGTGATACAATTAGATCAGATAATCGAGTGGAGTAGAACAATGAAGGAAAACACTCCTAAGTAGAAGAAGATATAAAAGAGAGCTCTCAACTTGAAAAAAAGGGTAGTTAATTCAGAAAGGTGCCACTACCAGATCTCTGAGTTAACCTATGGAAATCTTGTGTTGTATGAGGACGTCTCCTTTGTCTTGTATTTGTCTAAGTCTTAATGTTTAGCGTAAGGAAAATTATGTCATATTCCCATTGTTTTTATAATAATGAGATGAAGTCTTATGGTGTGCAACTTAGTTATTCAACACATTGTATATCTCTAATATGATGGAATACATTCAGTAATAAAGATATGGCAGTTCTAGTATATTTTCTATTTGTGATGAATGAGTAACTCCTTTACATGTATTGTTTTAATTCTCAGTCCTTGTTATATTATCATATATGAGTTACATGGATGTGATTTGTAGTTCTGTTAGTTATGTTTGATCCTCCATCCCTGACACAAGGCCTTATGGTCTTTGTGATCCTCTTTGCATCTCGAGTGAGATGTCCCTCGACCTCGTCCAAGGATTGATATGTCAGTGCTTAGGGGTTTTGGCTGGACACACTTCAGACAAACCCTCGGTGTTAAACCCACCAATGTTACGAAGGTCAGTATGTGCGTACACGTGTACTAAATAAAAAACAATATATAGCTTCAGTGCCAATAAATGGCTATGTTTTCGGGACTTGAAGTCTTGTTGAGACTGATGTAGGAAAAGAGAAATGTGGTGGCGTCTATCTAAAGAGGATATTCAAGACTAGACATAAGAAAAAGAGGATGATTTTCCCCTACGAGATATGAAAGGATTGTAGTTAAATGCAAGATGATGGAAAGGTAGATATATTTACTCTTATCTACATGAACTCTTTTTCGCAGAATTTCCATGTTTGTTGCATGAATGGTTAAAAATACAACCATAGGTTAATTTGAAATTGTTACCATCGAAGCTGGTAGTATGGGATCAGGCCTACCTTAGTGGTTTAAAGGAATTGGATAACAAGTGAACTTGGGTCATTGATTTTTGGTTTTCCTCGGTAAAGGAAGGATATATTTTTGAGTTTTCTATAGAGTATAGAAATTCTTTCAGTGAGGCTGAAAGAAAGTTGGAAGAAGGTCTCAGAAACCAGATGTTAGAAGAAATCACCCTTTCGATAAAGATATTGTTCGTGGAAAAAACAATGATTCACATGGAGTCTGATAGGATGCATGAGTAAACCCCTTAGTGCTACGATTGTTTATGGAAAAGATGGGGTAAAAAGAGCCAAAATATGGATCCAGTGACGAGGATCCAAGAAGGTGTTGAGATGAGGTGAGGACTTGAATCAACCCAGAAGAGAAAAGGAGGAAAAGAGTCACATGATATGAAAGAAGAGATGAGATGAGAGAGAGAGATGAGTGAAAGAATCAAGAAGACATAGCCAGGAGTACAGAACTAGGTGTCAGGCCAAGAATGAAGAGGAAGATTACGCTAGGAAATAGTGTGGGAGAGGATGATGTGCTAGAGTGGAGCATAGGCTAGGATGGGCTTATGAAGAGGATTGGAATCGAAGATACCAATAGTGGCAGTAGTGGTAGCACAGGCTAAGGTGAAGGACCCCGTACCCTTTGGTTGTTGCAATATGACACAACATTGATAAGAGGAAGAGCACACATGTGTGGTGCTAGGGCACAAATTTGTGGTCCATCGATGGACTCAAAAGATGAATTTCCACAAGGTCATGCGTTGAAAGGAAGAGGAGTTGTTTCATAGTATAGTGGGACAAGAATGCAACAGTATTTTGCCTCTTAGTGTAGTGGTGGTACGGTGAGAAGCATAGTGAGAGGTGCGCAGAGAAGTCGTGTGCTAAGGGGAGAAACCAACTCTACACAATGTAGCAGTGCAAAGATCAAACTAGGAGATGATTCGCATGGTGGTAGTGTGCAGATCATCCCATAGGTAGGAGTGCACAGTGGTGGTGTGGAGTTAGATTAGGAGGAGAAGACGTAGAATGTGGATACAACAAATAGGAAGAAATATGAACACTCCCGTAGGGCTGGGGGAGACAAACTGATAATTTTGGATGGTCTTGTACAAATATAGCTAGATGGCTATTTGGGTCGCCTTACAAGAAAGTTTGGGAGAAGATGGTCTTTCCCCACCTTTCTTCCACCCCCCTTGCACATTTTTAATCAAGATTAACACAGAACATATGGCGAAGAAGTTGAATTTGAAGAAAGAGAAGAAGAGGAAATAAGTGATGATATGAGTGAAGGAGAAGGTGAAGTCAACAACACTTTACCCCAAGTGATATTGGTGTGGAAGGATTAAAAAAAAAAATACGAAGAGTGGAATTAATCCTCGTCACAAGATGGCCAATCAAGATAGTAGACTAATATTACCCATGTTACATGGAACGGGTACAAATGATGTCGAAAAAAATGGTTCACCTTCAAGATGATATGGTTTCTAAAAAGAATTATAGATGAGGTGGCTAAGATAACGCAACTGGAGACTATGTTCAAGGATCAAGCCTTGATGTGTTACATGAAATACAATTCTATTGTGCCAACAGGACATGAAAGGTCCCTAGCTGAGATCAAACAGGATCTACTTCAGGAATTTCAGAAGTCAAAGTCTGAGTCCCAATGCATTACAAAGATAAAGGAAATCAAGCAGAAACAAGGAGAGATCGTATGAGACTATGACTAGTAGTTCAAAATCTTGTTGGATAGGTTAAAATTAAAGATCTAGTATGTGTAATGTAGAGAATACCTCAATGTGGGGTTGCTACCCAATAAATAAGTCCCTCTCACCTGACAAAAGGTGACGAATCAGGCCGAGGAATTGAAGATCACGATGCGTTTGGAATCCACACCTGGAGGCACAAAAACATCGATCAGGTTGGCACAAGTTCAATCACAACTGGCCAACCTAACAACACAGTTGCATGATATGACCAAATCTAAAGTCGTATGCAAACATGTGTGGTGCACTACATGTCACTCAGAAGGGAATTGATGAGTTGAGTGCTTAGTCTTTCTGAATTATGTGGCAACTAGCAGGCCAAGTCCATTTCCCTCTTGAAATTCAGAATGGTGTGAAATATGATGACAATGGGGCCATGTGCCACCCTGGTGCCCCACCTTACAAAAATATCAAACAGTAAATCAAACCCCCTTCTGTGAATTCTATAAATCTATCGACCATGATATCGACGGTTATCGCTCCCTCCAAATGATGGAAGATAACACATGAGATTCATTTCAAGAGCAAGAGGAACAAAATGGTGGTGACCACAGGGCCAATGAGAGAGGTGGATATTAAGGAGGACCTCAAGGTGGCTATGTATGTAGTCATGGATGAGGATATGGTGGAGAAGGAGGTAGGTCCCATAGATGCCTCAATTGCAGTGATATTTTCATGTCTCACAATTTTTCACTAACACATGCATGTTTTGTGCATACTTTAATAGTTCCGAACATGTAACAGAGGATTTTCCATACTTGCTAAAGAAGTGGGAGGCCAAGAAGGGTAAATGTAACATGGTACATGCCAAGCCATGCAAAAACCATAAGATGAAGAGAGTAGGAAATGTCTGGGTAGTAACCCATGGAGGGGTGAAGATAGGGGAATATTTCAAGCCTATAGAAAGTTTTGGTCAACAAGAAGGAATGATTTGGAAGCCCCCCTAGCCCCATCCTATGTTTGATGTGTCTTAGCAGAAGCAGTTTCTACACGATGCAAAAAAAATTCTTGGAGGAACAATGAACATGTGAGGAGCTGCAATGCAAGACTCAAAGATCACATGAAGAGGAACAGGTTTGGGAGGAATTTCATAGGGTGATGAAAAGGTCACTAAAAGAAGCATTGACCTGCAAGGAAGTGCAATGAGTGACATAAATGTCACTGGAGGAAGCATGTGCACATGAAGAACTAGATCATGCAACAAATAGGTATTTGGAGGAAGATTGAGTGCATGAAGAAATTCAACGCGCCACCCAAATATCAATAGAAGAAGCACAAAGATAGAATATTCCGCGATGCACTGAGCAGGAAACCTATGAACAACACTGAGAAGAATTGCAATGCCAAGCATGTGCAGAATCCTTTCCCAACCTTGGTCACATAGAAGAAGCATAATATGAAGTCAATACCTTCTTGCACTATTTTTTTTCATTTTCTAAGAGATCCGAAAGCTGCAAGCAGGTTGAATCAAATGTTGATGGATTTCATGAAAGAACAAGGAGAGCAGACCACCATTGCATCTCTTCTACAAGAAAGGGATTTTTTCTTGGTTATCAAGAAGAAGAACAGTCACAAAGAGTTTAAGATGACTACAGAGCTTGGTGGGTATCATATGGATGGACTCATATTGGATCTAGGAACCAATCTGAATATTTTACCGAAGAAGTCCTAGGAAGTGACGGGGAAACCAAAGTTAGCTTGGTCACCC
Organism: Picea mariana; assembly: GCA_032191745.1. NCBI lineage: Eukaryota > Viridiplantae > Streptophyta > Pinopsida > Pinales > Pinaceae > Picea > Picea mariana. The sequence goes on along the minus strand of JASDQU010101798.1, from coordinate 15,305 downwards.
ATAAAGCTTCGATTAGCTAACAAGTATAATATCTACCCCATCGGTCAAGTGGCGCAGGTAGAGGTGAGTATAAAAGGGGTAAAAATGAAGAATGACTTCAAAGTCATTTAAATCATGGATGAGTAGAATCCCTACCCTTGCTAGGAATTGATTGGGCCTTTGAAAACACTAGTCTTCAATTTGAAGAAGTGCCAAATTTCATTTGAGAATGACACCCTACGCGTGGTCTCCCAACTATATCCATATGAAGATGACCACTACAATGAACTTGTCAAAATGGATGCGTAGAGCTCGGTAGTTGAGAACATTTACAAGGTCACGAGGAAGAGGGAGGACTACATCAACCCCACCATGAACAAAGAGTTAAGTTGGAGGAGTGTCGATTATTATGAAATGAATTCTGAATATTCTCTGGATCGATGGAAAAATAAGCTATATGAATTCTCAACAAGGAGATGAACCTGAATCACAAGCGAAGTGTGATTGATATGATTGAAACTTTCTAATGACCTGCAGTTAAATGGTACTAGACCAGTGGAGACATGCCTGGTCCAAATGGAAAAGACGATCCCTGTGGAAAAAAGACTCCAGGATATGGATGTCATGGTTCGCGGGACTCCGACATGGTGGTGGGAGACTCATCGCTTGAATATTCAGAACTGGGATCATGCAACTGAGTTCCTAAAGTATGTTTCCATCCCATCACCGACTTTTAATTGGCCAACCGATACAAGGGGATCATGGATCCTCAAGGATACATCACTTTTTGTGAACGACGTTGGAATGCTAAGAACATCCCTCAAGCCCAATGGGTCCATTGATTTGTCCATACCATGGGTATGGTCCCACGAAGTTGGTATATCTAGGAGGAACTTAGAAGGTAGACAAGTGAGTGGACCCATATGACCTCCTAGTTCACTTTGACATTCTGATTCGATTCAGATGATCCAATGCTCAACTTGAATCTTGGTTGAGTTAAGGTATTTATTTTCCATCCACAACCAAAATTTGTTAGTCCATCAATGGTCCGCTCATATCACTAGCTAGTGGCCAAGCTAAAGGAAGTAGTTTATTCCTGGAAGATCAATATGGACAACATTGACAATGAAAACTCACATGACGTCCAAATCCAAGAAACCGAAGGAGAACGCGAACTAAAAGGAAGGGTGACTAAGGAAATAACGTTGGCTTATAATGGCCCTATCAACACTAAAAAACACAATATCGGGACAAAAGAGGCACAATCACAACTATCATGCAAAAATATGACATGATCTTTATCACACTCTACCCTGACGACTATGAAGCAACTTGTTAGAAGATGAGCTAGGTAATAGTGTTGTGGGTCTATTGGTACCAAAAGTTTTGGGTCCATTTTTGCATGTGCATAGAAACAAACATTATGTGCGCTCATCCAATAGTTTTGAGAGTGCCTAAGGAGATGCATGGAAAGAATGTCCTAGTGCGTGCATAGGACCGAGTTTTAGTGATCAACACAACAAGTATAAAGGCGATCAAGGGTGTGTCATTCCGCGTTTTGTCATTTAAGTGCGTCAGTCCAAGTTTTTTTAGTTGTGCCGAAAATCAAGAAGAATCACGTTGGAAGAAAGAAATGAATCATCATTATATCTCCCATAATGATTAGTGTCAGCATCATATGAAGATGTGGGGCAACTAGAAGATGATTTGGCTTGGGAAGTTAAGATTTCCACTAATGCAGAGAACATACGTGGATCCTTGGAAGGTACGACAAGTGTGTGAGGTTGTTATATCAGGAAAGCAACTAGAGTAGAACACTAAAGGAAAATGTTCCTCTGTAGAAGAAGATATAAAAGAGAGATATCAATTTGGAAAAGAGGTTGGTTAATTCAGAAAGGTGTCAATACCATAGCTCTGAGTTAACCTATGCCAATCATGTGTTGTATGGGGAAGTCTCATGAAGGGATAATTTTAAGGATGAGAATTTATATTAAAATGTAGAAACCTAGGCTAATTTTACTAGTCCTTAATATGGGAAATGTAAAATGTTTAGTGATAGTTTTGTAAAAATATTCAAATTTGTAAGGATTTTGTATAGTTTCTTTAAAATTTTGGCAATTTTTAAAGTAAAATCATTTTATTCTATGGAATTTGGGAGAATCATTTTTAGAAAAAATGGAAATTGGTGAATCATTTTTTGGGAAAAAACATAGAAAATTATCCAAATGGAAAAATTTAGCCCCTAAAATCATCTATGGTCTCATGTGTCTTGTATCTATCTCAGCCTTAATGTTTAGTGCAAGGAACATTATGTTGTATTCCGATTTTTTTATAGTAATGAGATAAAGTCTTGTGGTGTGTAACTCATTTATTCAACACATTGTTTATCTCTAATATGATGGAATAATATATTCGGTGATAAAGACATGGCATTTCTAGTCTATTATTCACTTGTGATGAATGAGTAACTCTTGTGTGTTTATTGTTTTAAGTCTTATTCCTCTTTAGATTATAATATATGAGTTACATGGATGCCATTTGCAGTTCTCTTAGTTATGTTTGATCTTTCATCCCCAACACGATACCTTATGGTATTTGCGATCCTCTCTACATCTCGGGTGAGACATTCCTTGACCTCGACCGAGGATTGATATGTCGGTTCTTAAAGGTTTTTGTTGAACACGCTCCGGAAAAGCAATGGATCTTAAAACCCGAGTGTTATGATAGTTAGTGCATGCACACACATGTACTGAAGCAACAACACAACATAGCTTTAGAGCCAACACATGTATGGTATGTGATCCAAAAACAAAAATCATATTTAGAGGGAGAGGATTGAAGGTCATTGCTTTCCAAATACTCTACCAGAAGGGCTAAATGAGACCCATATTACTATATAATTGTAATAATAATATATAATATAATAACAAAATTCTTAAATAATAAAATAATTTTGTCATATATATTACTTATCATATATTATCATGATCAATAATATTATTATTTTACAAATGTTGATATCATTATGATTTACCATGTTTAACTAAGTTTCATTATAATATTTCATTATGGCTAATCAACATGGTTTTGTATAATTAACCATATTTTGTTATGGCTTACAATGGTTGGTTACTTTTTATCATGGATGATAATGGTTGACCACGACTAACTATGGGTGATTATAAATCACCATGTTTACCTATAGATAAGAATGACCTCACCATGATTGATTATGTTTGGCCATTGTTAACCATGGTTGGCTATATTTGATTATGATTGACTAAGGTTGACCTTGTCTAACCAAGGTTATATACAATTGAAGATGGGTGATATTGTTCACCATGTTTCACTATGGTCAATTTTATTGATTGTGTTTGATTGTGATTGACTTTGTTGACTTTGTTGACTTTGATAGATCATGTTTAATTATGGATAAACATGATCAACTATGGTTGACCATGTTTGTAGGACATCCATAACTCCATTGTGTGTTTGGGCCATCTTATGGCAAGGAGGAAAGTCAATGGTTGAATTTGTTGCTTGCCATTTTAATGGTTCAAACACAATGTACCAAGATGTTTGACTATAGTTGATGTTGCTTGAGCATGGTTTACTATGGTTAATTATGTTTGATTATAGTTGATTGTGCCTCAAAATGGCTGATTACTTTCCATATAACATAGCTTAACTTGTAAACACAATTTCATCATATTTTATTATGATTAATTAAATATAACTATGGTTATCCATATTTAATTATAATTTAAGGTATTTCCTTATAATCAACAATAATAGTTAACAAAATTAACTTTCACATTTAATCACATTAAGTTATAAATTATTATTAATTTTGACATACTTTATCCACATAATTATAATTATTAGGATGAAAAGATACGTCAACCACATAATTATAATTATTATGATGAGAAGATGTAAGAAATGCATACAAAATTATAGTAACAAATGTTTTGGGAGAACGGAAATTCCCTTTTCCTGCTTTTGAGTGATATGCTTAAAAAAATACATTAATAAAATTTAATAATATATTAAATACTAATTTTTTTTACATATTTTATCTACATAATTATGTCGATAGGTGTTCCCCCTATTCGAATTGTTGGATTAATCATCCTTTTAATTACAAAATTTAATTCGATCGCCAGAAAATAAAGATGTTGGTATATTCTTCATCTAACATCCAAATCAATGAATAAGATTGCAATAATTAACTCCCTTTCATTTATAAAATTGTATATTTATCATGTTTACTTTTTCACTTTTACTAAACATGATTAAAAAATTACTATAACAATATATGGTTTCCACATTTTGTAATTTAAAACTATTTATTTTATTTATATGAGATAGGCGGTTGATTATAGGCCACGTTTAAACTTATAGAAGATAGGTGCCTCGTATACCTGAGGCAGGCCGCTTCATAATGCGTTAGTGAACCATCGCAGGACCTGCAAGACCTAAACCACCACTCATTCCGTGAGCCTGCATGCATTACTTCCCTCCACTCATTCTGTGAGCCACACATTTTGTGAGCCTACACGCATTACCGCCCTCTGATGCCATGACCTACACGATCTGAACTACCACACATTCTGTGAGTTGTTTTCCATTTTAAAGTTTCTTAAATTTAGAGACAGATGCATGCACGCGAACCCTGTGATGAACGCAAACCCTACGAACACAAAAATGAGTACGATTTTCCAATCTGCATGCACGCGAACCCTGCGAACGCAAAAACGAACATGATTTTTCATGCTATACTTTCCAGGAAATAAGGTTTATTTTCTCTTTTCCATCTTGGTCGTTGAGTATTTGGGTTTATTTTCGCTTTTCCATTTTTCAAGATTAACGTTTGGTATGTTGCTGCTAAAATTACAGAGGCGCCTTATTACGACGCTTCTGCCTATACACATGTATCGATATTCTTCTTCTCAGTATCCTTAATGCTTTTATTTCCTCCTGCAGATTCAGGGCCCTTTTGTCTAATTTTATTTCATTTTGCAGCGTGAACCCTATCTTGCAGTGCTTCTTTACGATGGAGGGCTTATTCGAAATCCAGGTTTTGATAATGGAACCAACGGCTGGACCAACTTCAGGAGCGTGAGTGTAGCACTAAAAATAGAGAGTGAGAATAATGGAAACAAATATCTTGTGGCATCAAATCGGCAAGAAATATTTCATTTGCCCGCTCAAACTTTGGAAAATTTAAGGCAAGATGCCAAGTATGCTCTGTCAGGTAATAAATTGCTTACTAGATACTGCTATGAAAGATATATATTATTCA
>JASDQU010101797.1:423898-436848 GCA_032191745.1 Picea mariana | reverse complement strand
ATCAATGGTTTCTTATAACATGTATTCAAGGTTGAGCTTTATAGGTGTCATATGTTCTTCCACTTTCGATTTTTCTAGTAGTGGTGGAAAATATGGTTCAAGGAGGTCCACCTTGAATAATGAGTGTAAGCCAAGGAAGGAGGGAATACTTAACTCAATATCATTGTCTCTCGCAACCTTGGTGATGGTCTAAGGTTCATAGCGAAGTGGGTGAAACTTATGATGGGGTTCCGTAAGGCGATGTTTCTACAAATGTAACCAAACCTTGTCTCCTACATGAAACTTGTGGGAAACCTAGTGTCGATCATGGAATTATTTGTACTTAGCATTGGATTTCTAAAAAATATCATGGACTTGTTAGTGAATGTGATGAATCCATTCAATGAATTTGGTTGCATTTTCATCCTCAAATTGATCATGTGAAGATTCTCATTGTGTGGATGCAAGGGGAAGTGCTACATCAATGGGGCCCAATGATTGAGATCCTAGACCCACTTGAAAAATGGCTCTAGTCGATCGTGTTATGGAGGGAACTATTTTTTTGTGTTGTACATAAGGAAGGCTCTCATCATATGTATGTGTATGCTTGGATTTGTACATGTGAAAGATATGCATGATCATCCTATTTATGAACTTTGTCTTTCCATCAATATAAGGGTGGAAGGTAGTGGATTTGGTGAGCTTGGTGTCCAACAAATACCATAGGCTCAAACAAAATGTGCTCAAGAATATGATGTCTATTAGAAAATCAGGATTGTGGAACAATAAAATAAAACAAATGTGGAAATAAAACACAAAAAGATACACAATACAATACAAAAACATATATATGTGGCTCACCCAGTGTGGGCTACGTCCACCCGAGAAATTTACAAGTCCTTGCTTTATTATTATCCAGCAAATGAAGGGATACAACCTACAAAACACCTGTTGTAACTTTCTCTTCTTTCTCTCAGAGTCTCCTCACTCAGAATACAATATTCATCATAATACATAGACACAATACATTTCCCTCATAAAAGAGGGTTTTTGATGAGATTGTTGATTAATTGGGTTGGTTGTCATTGATGTCAACCCTTGAAGAAATTCTTGTAGCGAATTATGGTAGCACAAAGGTTTGGGTAATGGACCCAAGTTTGTTTGATGTATAATGGTATGAGTTTTAATATATTTGAAGATAATACTATTCTATATAGATAGTACATGTCATTCCATTTCTGATGGTATGTGGAATGTCACATAACTCCTCACAGTTAGAGATTTATGGCCATGTGAAGTTGGAGAACCCTCACGAGTCATCTAGAATCCCCAAAAGGTCAAAGGAGTCAAAATAGTTGCAAAAAAGAAATTATTTAAATAATAAAGTGAAGTGATGAGTGTACTATAAGTCAAAGTGGATACAAAAGAAATTATTTAAATAATAAAGTGAAGTGATGAGTGTAATATAAGTCAAAGTGGATACAAAATAAATTGTTTAAATAACAAAATAAATTGTTTAAATAATAAAGTTAATGGAGAAATTACTAAGTGGACAAGTGGTAGAAGTGGGTTAGCCCTAAAATAAAGAAAGTGGTTTAAGATGGTTAGAAGGTAACCCCTTGAGGAAGCTACATAAAAGTATAAATAAGAGGCAAGGGTCTCTAATTTTAATCAAACTTGAGCATATTGAATATCTACAAGTGTCTGAGGTAACCAAAGGATATCTAAGGTGAATTTCAGAGGGAAGGTGAAGTAAAGAAGGTTGAAATTCAAGGGAGGATAAATTCTTTGATGATGTTTTCTAAGGTATGTTATTTACAGTTCATCTCACCATTTTCACAATAACTGTTTTTCTAAAATGATTTAGACTGTGCAATATGGAGGCCATTGAGGAAAAATATCCAAGTATCAGTGGTAAAAATTTCAACTTGCGGGTCTTTTTATTTTTGGAGTTACACTCCGTGGAAAATAGGGTTTGTGGCTAGTCCTGAAACTAGTCTAAAACAAGTGTTTCTGGTAAAAACAACATAACTTCTTCATAACAGATACAAATTCAGTAAGACCAAATGTATTGGTTATATTACATTCTTTAGTATTCTGTTTACCATTTTTAGATCCATACAACAAATATTCTGTGTGGGACATGCTCTACAATTTCTCTCTCTAGAATAAGCGAGAATTCAACAAGGTATGCCATTTTTTTCTATAAATCTATTTCTGAGAGGTTCCAAGTAGTGAAACCTAGAGGAATTGGATAAAATACACTGAAGAACATTGTGTACTATTTCCATATCTTTATTCATTATAGGTACATAGTTATGATTATTTCAAGTTAGGGTTGTTGACCAATCCAAAGTTAGTCATGTGAGACTAAAGTAAAGTTTGATGAAAATGATAGTCTCTTGTTGTTAACGTTAAGGAAGATTTGCAGGTATGTGATCATATACACCAAGTCTATTACAGATTTACAAAACAAATTTGGATGATGAAATTGATGAGGGCTTTTGGTTGAGGTACATGTTGGGTACATGGTTGATACAAGTAGTTGATGAGTTGGCACATACATCAGGTGTATAGTTGATGATGTTGGTACATCTTGATGAGTCATAGTTGATGCATGATTGGTACAAACTTGTTACATGGTTGGAGGCACTTGTTAGTATTATTTTTGACACATGGTTTATGGATGATGTAACATACTTGTCTTGGTATATTATTAGAAGCACATATTGATGTTGGCGATGATTATGAGTTGTTGTGATGCACATTGTTGAGAGTTGTCTTGGTGAGTAGATATGATTTGGTTGATAAGATTGATGAGAAAGGTTGTTGTGATAGGTTGTTTGGATAGGTTGTCATGATAAGTTATTTGTACATATTTGGTGCATGGTCGATGCACTCGTTGATGGTACATGTTGAGGTACAAGTTGGTGCATGGTTGATGCATTTGTTTATGGTACAGGTTGATTACAGGCTGTTTGGTATAGGTTGTTACAGGTTGTTTGGTGTAGGTTTATTAGTACAGGTTTACAGCAGTATATCTCACAGTAATAGTGTAACAGTGGTTCCATCATTCTACTTCTATTTTAGGATGGTTGGGCGGGGAAAGGAAAGATGGTTGCAGACACCTTTCGGTTGTAGCCAGAGAACATAGTGGGTTGTAGCCAAAGAATTGGGGATTTGGAGATTCCCTCAAGTTTTAGCCTAAGAAACTAGGGGTTTGGAGCCTCCTTCCAGTTGCAGTTGGAAAAAAAAGGAAGTTGGTGCTTCTAATGAATGTAATTCTTAAAGACACACAAGAAAAAGAATTATGTGGTATCCTCCCGCTTTGGGTTTCCACGTAAAAAAACTGGTGTATTGTGTATATGTATGGTTTCTCATTTGTTCATTTTTTATTTACTCTGCAACTAGTGGATGATAATTCTACATTGATATAACATTTTAATTTTATGGTTAAAAAGTATTAAATTTCTCTATTACTTATTCACCCCCCTCTTAGTAATCCAACAAGGGTTTCCTTCTAGGTTAAAAAAACCCTAACATAACTTCTACCATTAGGTTGGCAACCTTATAATGAACGGTCCATATTTACTATGAAATTAAAATATACATTTACAAGGAAATTTTTCCTTCGGGGGCATGCTTTCCCCTGGACCCCGCAGGTGGGGTAACCCCCTCTACACTCCCCCGTGTGGAGGATTGTACATTCTTCCGGGGTGTAAAGTCTTAATGGGGTATAAACATAGATGAAAATAAAGACCTCTGAATCATGAAGATAATCAAGCTCCACAACCAACAATGTCCTGATCTGAGATGATGGTATGTGGTAGTCTGAAGTGTACCTATATAAGCTAGAAAAAGATCTTGGAAGTGACCTTAGTTGTGATACTATTCTTCCAGGAAGTCAAAATGGCCATATTAGAGAATTGATCAACAACCATGAATACACAATCATTTCCATGCTTGGTGGAAGGGAGACCTGAGATTTAGTGCATCAAGATGGATTCCTAGGGCCTATTAGGAGTAGGAAGAGGGGTGTATAGTCCTTGTTTTTTAATGGCTAGTTTGGAAATGGAGAAAGAAGTGAAATATTTGATATACTTACTAACATATGTTTAAATATTAAACCAATAGAAGTAATACTATAATACGACCACCGTCTTCTCCACACCAAAATGCCCTACCACCATGGGGTCTCCACTCAATGAACCTATACATAGCATGTGCATTCATGTGATATTAAAGAATACATGTAATTTTACTAGATATTGATAATTACCTCCTAAAATCCTTTTATTGAATCCACCCCAATACATATTTCCAATAAAAAAATCCCCTATTTTTACTAGATACCCTTTTTTTATGCCCCCAAATACCTATAAACCCCCTTGTACTCTACACCCCCCTCCCTATTACCTGTAATATATTGACTCTATTTTTCAAAATTTTAAAATCCCCTTTATGAATGAATGTGAGAAGATATTGGTCAATAAGGTGAAGCCCCTGTTCCTGCCACCCATCTGCAGTGGGATTCCCAAATCTACTTCACATACTTACTTGAAGGAACATAGATATGAACTAGATGGAATACAATTACATCCTGAAGATGGAATTCAACAATGGTTGTACATGTTCCCAACATCTAGTAGGTCGTAGCAAAATCAGGATCATTTTTGTAAAGTTGGGACCACCCAAAGGTCTCATGCACAAAAGAGTCAAACACTATGGTTAGTGCAACATTTGGAGGTTGACTAAGGAAGTCAGGGATGTGATTGATGCTCCATTTATTATACTTAATGTTAAGGTGAAACTACTACAAGTATATGGACCACTCTTTATGGTAGTCATTCAACAACTTTCCTTGTGTCTGTATGAACTATATAGGCTTGTGATCCGTATGGATGACTGTCTTCTTCCCTAGAATTTAACTCTTCCATTGGCGATAGGCTTGTACTATGGAATACATTTATTTTTCCTTTGTTCTATATGTTTGGGTTTCCTTTTCATGGCTTCTAATGTGATTCATTCCCATATCCAAACTATTTTGTATACCTCTACTTAAAGTTTCGCTCGATTTTGACAGCATATAGATAAGTGGCTCCCAACGATAAGATGTCCAAAAAATTCATTTCTATTTGGATGTACCTATCTAGACCCCCATGATATTTTAGAACCATATTATGCTCAGAGTCTTTGATACCCAACTTGGTGCGGAAGGTGTGGAAGGTATTTGTCAACTCCGAAATTTTTTGGTCCCTCTCATGACAAATTGTGGTCCATATTTTGTACTAGTCATTGTAGTTTCCAATAGGGCAATATTGTTCCTTGATGAAATCCATAAAATTGTCCCAAGTGGGATTGGCTCCAAATATTCCTGAATATTTTGTGGATTTTTTCTCACAGTAAGTCAAGCACCATGGTTAGTGCAACAACTGGAGGTTGACTGAGGCAGTCAACAATGCGATTGATGCTCTCTTTATTATACTTAATGTTGAGGTGAAACTACTACAATTATATGGACCACTTTTTATGGTAATCATTTTACAACTTGCCTTGTGTCTGTATGAACTGCATAGACTTGTGATCCATATCAATGAATATCTCCTTCCATATAATTTAATGCTTCCATTGGTGATAGGATTATACGATGGAATACATTTATTTTTTCTTTTTTCTATGTGTTGGGGTTTCCTTTTCCTGGCTTCTGTTATGATGCATTCCCAGATCCAAACTATCACTTATTCCTATGCTTAAATTTTTTCTCGATTTTGATAACATATCAATAAGTGACTCCCAGTGACAATATGTCCAAACAATCTATTTCTATTTGGATGTACCTGTGTAGACCCCCACGATATTTTAGAACTAGATTCAGCTCGGAGTCTTTGATACCCATCTTGGTGCGGAAGGTGTGGAAGGTATTTGTCAACTCTGACATTGTTTGGTCCCTATCTTGACATAGTATGGTACATCTTGTGTATTGTTCATCATAGTTTCCAACAGGGTAATATTGTTCCTTAACAAAATCCATAAAAGAGTCCCAAGTGGGATTGGCCCCAAATATTCTAGTATACTTTGTGGATTTTTTCTCACAGTAATTCAATCACCATGGTTAGTGAAAAAATTGGAGGTCGACTGAGGCAATCAACAATGCAATTGATTCTCAATTTATTATACTTAATGTTGAGTTGAAACTACAACAAGTATATGGACCACTTTTATGGTAGTCATTCTACAGCTTGCCTTGTGTTTGTATGAAATGCAGAGGCTTGCGATCCATATGGATGAGTGTCTTCTTCCCTAGAATTTAATTATTTCATTGGCTACAAGCTTGTATGATGGAATACATTTACTTTTCCTTTGTTCTATGTGTTGGGGTTTCCTTTTCTTGGCTTCTACTATGATGCATTCCCAGATCCAAAATCTCGCTTATTCCTTTGCTTAAATTTTCTCTCGATTTTGACAACATATTGATAAGTAGCTCCCAACGACGAGATTTCCAAAACATCCATTTATTTTTGGATGTAACTATGTAGACCCCCACGATATTTTAGAACCAGATTCTTCTCGGAGTCTTTGATACCCAGGTTGATGTGAAAGGTGTGGAAGGTATTTGTCAACTTAGACATTGTTTTCTCCCTCTTCTGACATAGTGCGGTCCATCTTGTGTACTGGTCATCGTAGTTTCCAACAAGGTAATAATGTTCCTTGACAAAATCCATAAAAGAGTCATAAGTGGTATTGGCCCCAAATATTCTAGAATACTTTGTGGATTTTTTCTCATAGTAAGTCTACCACCAATGTTTGACATGGGGGACAACCTTAAGGACTGAAAAGGTGGTATTTTCCCTATTGGAAAAATTGTGGACAAAGAAATAACCTTCTAGTAGATTAAACCACTTGTCTAAATCATCTACATCTACCTAAATTTAAAATATGGGATATCAAATTAACTTGTATCTTGAAGGGGGAGGTGCCTCCAAAGTGGCCACTTGACAAAGATGCATCTATTGTTGTCGGCACTCGTCGAAGGATTTGGGAAAAAATGTACATCTTGTTCCTCTGTTGCACAAGGGCTTCCATGAGCAACAAATTAATAGGATATCCTTCTCCCTTGTCTCTCTTTTTCTCCACCATGGGCTACCATCAAGATAAAAAATGACGGTCTTCCATAGGATCGACTAGTTTGAGTCCCAATTCCTTGTACCCTAACCTTGTTAGGGATATGCATAGAGAAACAAATAAAGAGAAGACTTCTTTGATACCACTAATACAGATTTATGAGGGAAAAAAAAGAAAAACAAAAATAGAAAAGAAACACAAAGATACAATAATACTCAATTTCTAGTAAATAATGAAAAATGTAGATATTGCAAAAGAAAATACACAGTGAAATGAACTCACTAGAATGGTGGTAGCTTATCTCTAAGAAGAGATGTGACAACTATTCAAATTCTCCAAAATATGATTACAATGAGGCACCAAATGCATTTTTAGCATAAATCATAAATGATAAAACCCTAAAAATCCAAAACCCTAACCCATGGAGATGAAAATCCAAAAGTTTTGTGGGCCCCTATGGTAGTAGTTGATACGTCAACTTCCTAAGGGTGTGACTTTTTCATACAATTTCCATTTGGGGTGATTGATAACTCATCAAAAAGGTATAGCTAAGAAGTGCAAATTATTCTCTACCTAACATCTTCCATTCACAACATGTTAGGTCCTTTTAGGCCAAAAAACGTCATTTAGGGCCTCAAAATGACCCCAAAAGTTTACGACCCAAACAAACCGTAGAAAAACTGCCAAGATGGAAATTGTATTTTGAGCCAGTGGAATAGGTGGGGTGACCACCGATGTCCACATGGATCAGTATTACCCCTTTATTTTCTCCATTGCATTGATTTCCCCCACCAAATGGGGAAACTTCTACTGAACATGATGCTTGGTGAGCCACTTTCCTTGGTGCAGTAATTGTCCTGCTTTGACAACCCAATAGAGTTGGATATTCTATTTGTGGGTGTCATTAACCTTTGTTTGCATAATATGATCAATGGTTTCCTATTCCATGCAGTCAAGGTTGAGATTTGTAAGTGTCATCTGCTCTGCCACTTCTGATGTGTCAAGTAGTGGTGGAAAATATGGCCGAAGGAGGTTCACATTGAATACTAGGTGTAAGCCAAAGAAGGGGGGAATAATTAACTCAAAATCATTATCTCCCACATCCTTAGTGATGGTGTAGTGTTCATATTGAAGTGGTTTCAACTTCTGATGGGTTCCTACAAGGCTCTCTTTATGCAAATGAAACAAAACCTTGTCTCCTACCTAAAACTTGTGGGGAACCCAATTTTGATCATGCTATTGCTTGTACTTAGCATTGGGTTTCTAAAAAATATCATGGACCTATTGGTGGATATGTTGAATCTGTTCAATTAATTTGGTGGCCTTATCATCCATATATTGAGCATGGGAATATTATTCCTACGTGGATGCAAGGGGCAGTGCTTACATCAATGGGGCCCAATGGTTGAGAGCCTAGGCCCACTTGAAAAGGGTTGTGGTCAGTCGAGCTATGGAGTGCTTTTGTGTATTTGTGTTGGACATAAGGAAGGCTCTCATCCTAAGTGTGTGTATTCTTGGATTTTTACATATGTGAGATATTCATGCTCATCTTATTATCCCAGGATTTGTACTTCTGAAAATCCCACCAAGAGATGCTAAATCTTGTGTAACAATGGAAGAAACTACCACTGTCACCTTAGTAGGATCTTCCCTCATTTTAGTGATGGAGGAGTTCCACCACAATGTAGGCTTCCCTGGTGACCTCAAGGGATCAAATATAAATTTTAGTAGAAAATCCTATCGCTCCCTATCTTGATCACCTATTTGTTATTCTAGGTCTAGGAAAGAGAAGAGGTTGAAGGTGATTTTCTACATGTCTGGAACAAGAACACTTTGCAACATATATATAAAAATCTACAAGATAAAGTATACAATAATAACCTCTTTTAGAAGCTAGAAAATTTAGTTAAGAATGGTTGTTGCAAATAGAAGCAGTAAACCAATCTTATAAAAACAATTAGTATTTTGAAACAACAATAAGACAAAGTGTTCATAAATGTACAAATTCAACATGGAAAATAAGCATTCATCAAATATAAAATCATCCAATTTCTAAAAGAGATTTATGAACAAGTTAGTACACCTTTAGATGAGTGTATGCCACAAATTAATGTAGTTTTAAATGGTTGTAGGAAACCTTTGTAACGACGACAATTAATTTAGTGATTTTTCTAGGGTTAGAGTTAGTATAGTTAGTAGAATACTTCAAAGAGTTGAAAGAAGTTTTTTATCAATTTCTTTCGTGACAAGGGTCACTTCTATGTTATTTCCTTTTAGGGCTATGGAGTCTCAAATGCATCTAAGCTTGAAGGTTGATCTACTTGAAACCAATATGTATGATCTAAACCCTAAGGTGCAAGCACATTTGGGCCTTAGGCTTTAGATATTAAGGAGAAGGACATATAGGCTGTAAGAAAATTTGGGCCCTATACATTTTTTCTCCCATGTTGTAGCTTCAACTAGGTCAAAGATAAATTTTCTAGGGCTAAAATCCTAAAGTGCCAAGGTCCTGCAATAAAGGCACAATGTCCCGGGTACAATCCTAGGATGCCCCTCAAAGAACCATGTCAATTCCATCCACAACAAATCAAAGTATAAAACATGGTTATCCAAGGTTCATAAGAAAAAAATTTCCTTAACACATACAAAGTAAGCTACAACTTAAGATATAAGCCATATAAAACAATTCACCTCAATATACCCTTCAATCATAACACCAACCCAGGACCCCATGTGAGTTGACAAATTTAAGTATGGGAGGGCCTTCATCCAACCCTATTATGTGTGACACCTAGATAGGAAATAGAATGACCTAGGTAGAGTGATAGGTCCCGAGGGAAGCAGAAAATAAAGAAGCCCTTCAAGAGTAAGTGTGATAGTGATATGCTTTTAGGGATTACTTCATGTCTTATGGTGTCATTTAATCTATTTCTATGAGATCCTTAGTGGAGGGTTTTCTTTGTCTTCAGTTACCTCATTCTTAGGAAATTTTTATTCCAATCCCCTTGCATCATCCATATTTCTAGTGTGCTTTATCATATTTTCAAGTCCCATGTTATAAGGTGTCAATCTATAACATTGCTATTTGGGACCAACATGAGAAATGAAAGGGTATAGCTCAAGTTTGGAATGACCTTTGTTATTACTTTGATATCATTCCTTTCTTTCTTTGGAATCATTTTCTTATTCTTTTAGTAGCAGCTGCAATGAACCTCTATCCCTTCATCCCCTCTTCTCATGAGAGAAAATACCATGACCCATTACCTAATTTTAGTACACTATGAGAGGACCCGGGTTGGAAAGTGTTAAGTATGGTGGGGGATGGAATTTTACCCTTATGAGGCGCCCCCAGTAGTACCCCTTTTCCCTAGGTGGTGAAAACAAGGGACTAGAGCATAGAAGTTGACCACCAAGGTGAAACAAGTCCATTGACATAATTTCCTAGACTAGTGATCCATTATCCAACTTCAACCAAATATCTTCATCCACATTCCCAACAAATTAATCACAACACTTTTCATGAAAAAAGGACTAACATACCTCATGGTGATGATGGCTTACCATCTCCCATACTCTAGGTTTCTTGGATGTGGTGAGCCTTGATTGACCTATAGATGTAAAGTTGAATGAGGGGGGTTGTTGGGATACCTTGTATGGACATGTTGATCATCATCATGGTGGATGTATTGTTCTCCATTGTAGGATACAAGACATGATATCCTCTAGTTACCCCTAGGCAATGGAGGGTAACATCTGGCTCCAACATGAGGACATGTGCTCACTGTAGAGTGCATGAGAACCTAAACATCTCTAATAATACAAGACATGTAATCCTGCACCCAATTCAAACAATAACACCCTTTTGTAGTATATTCCAGGGGATGTGATCCACTGACGTTAGTGATAAATCCAAAACCATGATGAAAATAAAATTTTCCCTTCAGCCACAAAATGATAAAGCAATAATATACGATGACTAAGTGTAATTTCCTAACATGTATTCATTATTTAAACATGAGAGTGCAATATATAAAATAAATATGAAATATTATACTAGCATGAATGCATGATGCAACATATATACAAATGCAATTCAGGACGAAAATGCTCTACCCAACCTACACTAATCTATGTTAGTTGAAATGCTAGGTATAATAATATAACCAATAAAACCATACCAACATTTTGTTGGAATATATACCCCTTTGCTTCATCATAAACCAAAATAATAATCATTCAAGCATAAAAAGTTCATGAGTCAAGACATATATCATACCTTAACTATTCATAAAATCCAACTCATGGAGGTGGGAGGGAGCGACAAAACCATGCAAGGAGGATTCACCACAAACCTACCATATATGTCCTAATAGAAGTCTGAAAGAGTAAAACAAAGGCATTTATTCATTCTCAATTACAAGGGCTTCACTTGAAGATCGAGAAGGGATGAGAACGAACATGTTGTGCCTCTAAATCGATAGTCTTTTACCACTAGTAAAACCCTCTTTTAATTGATTTATCCCTCCTTTTTTCTTACGTTGTCTCTCACATCAGCATAACTATGAAATGGTTTTTATGCCTCTGATCAAACAAGGTAAAATTGTCATTAATTATGAATATTTCCATTGTTTTGGTAGCTTAGGAAGATTATTGATTGGCTCATTACTAATGAAGTTTTCCTCCAAGTCCAAATCTTGTAGCACACATAGAGTTCATGCAACACSATCATTGCTCCTCATACTTTTGTGTGTCCAATGGAAAAATAGATAGATAGACATCATAGTTGGATGCTTATAGATGATTATGTACCCATTAGATCATGCCCAGGTCGCATGTGTGAGCCTCCAAGTTCTTGGTCAAATTTATGGCCAAAATTAATAAACAATTTCAGGAAGTCAACTTTCGATGTGATTTCTAGGAAGATGGAGATAGATCTAGAAAAACTAAAACATGGTTTTTTGTACATAAATGTCCAAATTAGTTTCATTTTTGGGTGATTTCCAATATTCAAAATGGTTTGAGAGATAATCCCAGTTGTCTAATATGGGCTTGTCCATATTTTTTGTTGTGACCAAAGTTTCTAAAATTGTAAAACTTAGATTGAATTAGAATTGTTAGTTTTAGGTTTCGAAGATTGGATATTATAATTATCATTGAGTTTTGTGTATAAGTTTTCACTCATTGTAATAAATGAGGGAGTTGATACCAGATCATTACTTTTTTCTTTAAAAATTGTATTGTTCAATTTTCTCCATGAATAAGAGAGAAATCAAGATGATGCTTGGAGGAAGATTTATGTGAGCACAATCAATCTTTAGTGTTGCAATTCTATTGCAGTAGGAATATAGCCAGGAGGGTGCCTCAACTTGGCCAATGATGCAATTTAGTTATTTAGCATTAGATTAAGATAAGTATAATTTCCTTTCTTTGCAAATTGTCGATAGATGTAATTAATTAAATGTTAGATTACTTGTTGTATATTTTATTCTTTTACTTACAACCTATAGTTCATGAGTGAGGTTCTTCTTTCAAATCCCTTGAACACCTGACCATTGAGTATGTGAAATATTGGGTTTGGTGTGATTGGATAAGCCTTGATACTATTGTCTCAACTAGCACATCTATTAGATTATAAATTCTTTGCATGCCTTGGTTTGTTTTTACAATCATAAGAATAGTTTCACTTGAAGGTGGGAACAAGATTACATGAAGCTCAAGACTTTCTTGAGTGAAATATTATAGCCTACACCATAAGGATGTTTTCTTGTTTTGTTTCCCAATGAACAAGTTTCTTATGATTTACAAGTGTAATCGTTGGACACACCGATCGCGCTGAGTGGGGGGGGGGG
>JASDQU010101797.1:402904-423878 GCA_032191745.1 Picea mariana | reverse complement strand
CGATGTGATTTCTAGGAAGATGGAGATAGATCTAGAAAAACTAAAACATGGTTTTTTGTACATAAATGTCCAAATTAGTTTCATTTTTGGGTGATTTCCAATATTCAAAATGGTTTGAGAGATAATCCCAGTTGTCTAATATGGGCTTGTCCATATTTTTTGTTGTGACCAAAGTTTCTAAAATTGTAAAACTTAGATTGAATTAGAATTGTTAGTTTTAGGTTTCGAAGATTGGATATTATAATTATCATTGAGTTTTGTGTATAAGTTTTCACTCATTGTAATAAATGAGGGAGTTGATACCAGATCATTACTTTTTTCTTTAAAAATTGTATTGTTCAATTTTCTCCATGAATAAGAGAGAAATCAAGATGATGCTTGGAGGAAGATTTATGTGAGCACAATCAATCTTTAGTGTTGCAATTCTATTGCAGTAGGAATATAGCCAGGAGGGTGCCTCAACTTGGCCAATGATGCAATTTAGTTATTTAGCATTAGATTAAGATAAGTATAATTTCCTTTCTTTGCAAATTGTCGATAGATGTAATTAATTAAATGTTAGATTACTTGTTGTATATTTTATTCTTTTACTTACAACCTATAGTTCATGAGTGAGGTTCTTCTTTCAAATCCCTTGAACACCTGACCATTGAGTATGTGAAATATTGGGTTTGGTGTGATTGGATAAGCCTTGATACTATTGTCTCAACTAGCACATCTATTAGATTATAAATTCTTTGCATGCCTTGGTTTGTTTTTACAATCATAAGAATAGTTTCACTTGAAGGTGGGAACAAGATTACATGAAGCTCAAGACTTTCTTGAGTGAAATATTATAGCCTACACCATAAGGATGTTTTCTTGTTTTGTTTCCCAATGAACAAGTTTCTTATGATTTACAAGTGTAATCGTTGGACACACCGATCGCGCTGAGTGGGGGGGGGGGTGATGAATCAATGTGAGGATATTTTTACATTTATTACAAAACTTTAGTTAGAAATCACCATTTACTCATTACTTCCATTCATACTTAGTTTCTTGCATGTAAACATATCTCAATAACATACATCAACAATAAGGAACTATGAATCATCACAATAATGAACACAAAGAACACTAGATATATGTGTAAATTTTTTGTATTATGTTGTAGAAGAGACTATAATTTTGGGGGTTTATCAACACCAACTAAAAAGAGAACCAACTCAAAGAGAGAACCTACTCTCAATGCAAGACCCAACCTGCAAATATCAATGCCAACTAATAAGAGAAATCCAACCCTCAAGTACAAGATCCAACTTGTATACATAAAACAATATGTCAAACTATACCAATAGTCTATACCAAGAAAAGTGCATCAATTATGCACAACACAAACTATCTCATCAATCTCATCATCCAAATCTGATCTACTCACAAAGATCAATCATCAAGTCAACTGTCAACCATATGCATAATATCACCAAGTTAACCAACAAGATACCTCTATCAATACACCATACTCTCCATAAATCAAATACCATAAACCCTTACACAAGACCATGTGCCAAAACCATACTTTTAATCTTGTAACAATCATCAAGACCTATACCATACCATGCAACAATTGGAATAATCCCAATATGAAAATTTAATGTGGTTACCGAGCTAACAACGTTTTGCAGCTACCAAATCTATTGCTATGGTTTTGTTGTCGCGACTCTGCTACTGTGGTTTTTCTTTTGCGATTCTCCTGTCACGGTTCTGCAGTTGCGATTTTGCTACTGCATTTTTGCTTCCATGATTCTACTACCACAATTTTTCTTTCGTGATTTTTTTTCCGTGGTTTTTTTGCCGCAATTCTGATACCATGGTTCTATTGTCATGATTCTTCTACCGCGAATTTTCTACAGTGATTTTTCTGTCGTGATTTTACTGTCATGATTTTGTTGCCACATTTTGTTTTCCATAAATTTGATCTATCAATAATACCTACCCAAATAACCTTTCACAAATGGATATTCAATATGATCAAATATCATACTCATAAGAGACCCTTTCTCTCTTATTTTTACTTCTCCAAGTAGCTTCCTCTAGGGGTTATCTTCTAACGAACTTACCCAACTTCATTCTTTTTGGGATAACCCACTTCTAACCACTTTATCCACTTACAACCACTTTATCCATAAATAGTAAACTCTCCACTTCTAGTTGCAACTAATTTATTTTTAATTGTTTTCTTGTTGCAACCACTTAACCCATGACTAACCACTTTGATTGGTCAACTTCTTATAGGAGCTTCTAGAATAATTTGATTTCTTTGACCTTTTAGGGGCTTCTATATAACTCATTATGGTTCTCCAACTTCACATGGCCATAACTCTCTACCCATGAGGATTTATGTGATGTTCTACATATCACCGGAAATGGCATGACATATACTATCCATCTGGAATAGTTTCTCCTACAAATTCACTCATCTCCCACACTGCTAGGATACTCAACCACCTAACCATTTGGACTTCACAAAGATTCTTCCCGTGAGGGCTTTCACCATAAGGGGACCACTTTGAGAAATTTAAACAAGAGCATATTCCCATGAGGGATTTCACCATAAGGGGACAACTTTGGAGTTTATCCATTTGGTTTTTCCTATCAACCATTACATGAAATCAATGATAAAACTCCTTTTAATATCAACACATCATTATGACACCACTTGGCATCAACCCTTTGACAACAATTACATCAATGACCATATAACCAATAATCAATATATAAATGATACAAACACATCACTATGACAATACTTGACATAAACCCTTTGTCATCAATCCTTTGACATCAATGAAAACATAGTACAACATTCGCCCCCTTTGGAATTGATAGAAACACCAACATTGATGTCAACACCAATCATTGATGGAAACACTTCGACATGAAAATTCCCATGCTCCCTCTATTGTCATTTTGCCTCATCAATGTTCATCTCACCACATCTATGTGACTACCTCTCCCCCTTTGACATCAATATAAAAGGGTAGTTCTCTCTTTGGGTCTACTCCCCCTTCCTGAACTCTCCTTGATGTTTCTCCCCCTATTTGGATTCCTTTCAACTTCCTATGAATAATCTCTTCCCCTTTGGACAAGGGATATCACTCTAATGCAATGTTTATGTCATGTATTCCAATCATCTCTCCTCCTAGAATAATGCTACTACAACCAATCATGGGAAGAAGAATAAATCCCCTTGTGGGTATGTCTCCCCCTATCTTCTCTGCAAGATGAAAAATATGCTACCACTGCAATATGCTTTTGTTGCAAATGATACTACTCAACTAGAACATAGATCAACTTCCCAAGAATGATCTTCTCTTCCTACGATGATCATTGGACCTATCCATGCATTAAAATTGTGCCATACCATACATCATGAAGAAAACGATATGTCAACAATGAATAGAGAATCATGAACAAAACATCAACCATGTACATATTGTGCCATATTATGTGCCAACCATGCACAACACACATGTACATCAACCATGTACTTAAATACCATATAATATACCATAAGATATCATCAATTAAGTGTATCAACCATATGCCTCTACCAACATGCCAACCATGTGCCTCAAACAAGTGTCATATTACTCATGATATGCCTCTACCACAAACCAAGTGCCACAACCATGTATCTCAACCATCAATATATCAACCAAGCATATCAACTATATCATCCCATACATCATGTACCAAAGCAAGTGCATCAACCAATGTACCAAGTATGTACTAATGATGCATCAACTATATATCAATATATGACTCATCAATGTTGTACAACATAACCACCTCATCAACTCATCAACTACATGTCCCAATATGTATCTCAACCATATGCCAAATTCATGCACCAAGACATCCAACAAATATGCCTCTAACAATACATCATAATATATATCAATGGATCTCACATATGTACCAACCATGTACCATGACAAATCTGCCTCAAAAACCATTCACTACAACAAGTACTAAGAAAAAAATAGTACCTCTAAACATGTACTAAGAGTGTCCCTAAATAGATCAATGATATATCTCTAGCTAGCATCACATCATCATGATATATCTCATAGAGAAGGTGCCATAACATCACTGAGAACATAACCAACAATATACCTTATCAAGAATGCATCACTCCACAAACTAAAGTGTGTACCATGCAACCAAGATAGATAAGCTTCAACACTCAACCATATGTCATCACCATACATACATCAAACACACATGCAAGCATATAATCATGAAAACCTGCAAAAAACGATGCCATACCCTACAAAATGTATGTGGCCTGTTCCACAGACAAATCATGTATGAACGCAACCTTTCTATAGGTCACCTCATGTATGTACGCAACTTCTCCCACAAGAGCCCGCGTATGATTCAGAAAGAGTGAATCTTTCTTCATTCTTTATTCCTTTATTCATGTCTGGTTGTTCAGTCTTCTTCATCCACTTCTGAGAGTGTCCTGATTTATCTGTACTTGTACTTTGAGCTTCCATCCTTTCAACATTGTCTTCTTTCCAAGTTACATGTGCTCTTCTTTCCATGCTATATGAAACACTCCTCATTGACTACCTTCTTGAATTTCAACAATCCTGAGCTTTATGGCCAAACCCATTGCAGATGTAACCTCTCATGGTGTGAAAATGAGCAACAATGTGTCCCACTTGATTGCATCTCCAACATATTAGGATGTTATGTAGCCTTCCGACATATTTCCTTGCAAAATGTTTGCAATCCAAAGCTTTGTGACCATATTCATTACATGAGAGGAAGTGACCACGAAAAATATTTTCATACTTTTTCTTTGGTGTCCACCTTGAAGGTGTCTCTCTTCAAAATTTACTTTGTTTTCCACCTTGAAGGTGTCTCTCTTCTAAATTTTCTTTGGTGTCCACCTTGAAGTTGTCTCTCTTCTAAATTTTCTTTGAGTTGTAGGGATGGATTCTTGATGTCTTATTTTCTCTGGTCTTCTGAAGGTTTCCTTGCTTTGTGTAGGTACTTGACTTGCATATTTTCTTCCACCTTTTTAGAATGAAGGACTTTTCTCATGCTTCTTAGAAGTGTTAGATTCAAAGTGTACAACTTCCTTGTTGTATCCAAGACCTGATTTATAATTAGGTGATATTTGACAATTCAATATTTCATCCAAGATTGTTGAGCTATTCATGAACCCTTTTGACTTCTCAATTTGGGTGTTCAGATTGACATTGACTTTAAGAATTTTTCTAAGCTCATCATTTACCTTCTTCTTTTCTTCTGCTTGATTCATTATATCATTCTTTAGTCTCTTGATCTCTTCTCCTTGTTTCATGAGTATTTGTCTTAGTGACATGGTATTCCTTTGTTACTTTTTTAGGGATTCCTTAATGTATTCATCAAGATCAAAATTAGGATCAAAATTATATTGATCATCTTCTAACACATCTAAAACTTTATCTTTGAGCTTCAACAAATCTTCCTCTTCATCTATAATATAACAATTAGATGATTATACACAACCTTATTCTACTTGTGTGTCCATGGATCTCCTTCAATATTGTAAGGCTTATAATGAAGGCCTGCTATGAGACCAATTGTTGGACACACCGACCACATTGAGAGGGGGGGGGGGGTGAATCATTGTGAGGATATTTTTACATTTCTTAAGAAAATTTAGTTAGAAATCACCATTTAATCATTACTTCCATTCATACTTATTTGATTGCATGTAAAAATATCTCAACAACATACATAAACAATAAGGAACTATGAACCATCGTAATAATGAACACAAACAACACCATATATGTGTGTAAAAATTCTGTATTATGTGTTACAAGAGACTACAATCTCAGGGATTTATCAACACCACCTGAAAAGAGAACCAACTCAAAGAGAGAACCAACTCTCAATACAATACCTATCTTGTAGATCTCAACGCCAACTAAGAAGAGAAATCCAACCCTCAAGTACAAGACCCAGCTTGTAGATAGAAATCAATCTGTCAAATTGTACCAACATTCTATACCAAGACAACTACATAAACTATGCACAACACAACCTGTCACAACAACATGTCACCTCAACATGTCTCATTAATATCATCATCCAAATATTATCTACTCACAAAGATCAATAATCAAGTCAACTATCAACCATATGCACAATATCGCCAAGTTAACCAACAAGATACCTCTAGCAATACACCATACTATCCATAAATCAAATACCATAAACCCTTACACAAGACCATGTGCGAAAACCATAATTTTAATATTGTATCAATCACCAAGACTTATAATGTACCATGAAACAATTGGAACAATTCCAATACACAAATATGATGTGGCTATCAAACTACCAACTTTTTGCAGTTGCCAAATCTGTTGCCTTGGTTTTGCTATCGCGATTCTACTATCGCGGTTTTTCCGCCGAGATTTTTATTTTGTGATTCTGCTGTCATGGTTCTACCTTCGTGATTTTTTTTTCACGGTTCTATTGTTGTGATTCTTCTGCCGCGATTTTTCTGCAGCGATTTTTCTACTGCGATTTTGCTGTTGAGATTTTTTTTCCTTGAATTTGCTGTCGCAATTTTTTTGTTGTGAATTCGTTCTATCAATAATTCCTACCCAAATAACCTTTCGCAAATGGATATCCAATATGCTCAAATATTATACTCATAAGATACTCTTGCTCTCTTATTTATACTTCTCCAAGTATCTTCCTCTATGGTTTATCTTATAACCAACTTACCCAACTTCCTTCTTTTGGGGCTAACCCACTTCTAACCACTTTTTCCACTTGTTATCTCCCAATAAAAAATTTCATTTTTATTTAAGCCTTAGGTAGTTTTTGAGTCTTTGTTTTCCTTATTCATTCAACATGATCTATCTATTGAGTCCAGTCACCAAGTCTTGGTCATGTCAAATGAGGTTGATAGATGAATAAGCGGCCATCAAGGTCATTGTCCTAGGTTTTTATGGCCAAAAGTCAAGTCATTTGTTTCCTAAAAGTTAGTTAGGGATCATAAGACTTAGTTTTGGTCCTTAATAAGCCATCATTTTCTTTAAAGCCTTGATTTGACCTTCTATCTATAATTACTTTCCACGGTGACGAGTTCATAGTGCACTTGGTTAATTTTGTACATAAAGCGCTACCAACTCAACAACCATTATCAGTGCAACTCATCATTTTTATACATGGTGCGCTACCAACCCGAGGGGGAAAGCTCTTTTTTGAAATTTGAAAACTTATGAGATGAAAAATTATATAAAGAAGTTTTTTTAAAGGTTCTCATATCATCATCAAAGTATTGAGGCCCTCTTCTATAGCTACAGCTCACCCTCAAAGGGAGATTTACTAAGGTTTGAAAGAAACAAGAAATGTTGTTTGTCCTTAGAGTTTTCTTCTAATTCTTTATGTTCATAAGTTTTTATAGCAGGTACTTACACATCCAATGGATCCAAGGAAAGATCCCATCCCCATGAAGAGGTCAAGCTATGTGGTCAAATTCGATCCCACTGATACCACTCTGATCAAACAAAACCCTAACCATGTGGACTCCTTCAAGTGCATGGGATGCTGGAGGTTTTGTCATAAGCTCGAAGGATACCATCTGAAGGTTTCAAAAGACTTCATGCAAAATTACAAGAATAGTAAGACATAGGTTGGACCCTTGGAAATCCATTTTATAGTGGATTTGACTGCAGAAGTGACTGAGATCCCTAGGACAAGAGAACTATGGTTCAAGGCAAGGAAACTAGAAAAGGAAGACTGGTGTCAAGGCATGCTCAAGCCTGAGAATAGGGGAGTTGATTTGGTGAAAGGTGTGCCAAGGAAGTGGCTACTAGAGGATTATGATAAGTTATTGTTCATCATTCATATATTTTTTACTTGTGAAGGGAGATACAGATGGATTTTAAAATACCATTTCAAGCTACTTCTCCATTTCAATGGTAAGAAGGAAATAGACTTACCTTATTTCCTTTTCATGAGTTTGCAAAGAATGATTTCATTTGCACAACGAAAACCTGATAAGCTTCAAAAAACTATTTTTCACCATGCCTTAATCAAGCTCATAGTCATTGAACATTTGAAGGAGGAAGGGAAATATTGGCCCACTTTCCTGTTTGTATATAACTACCAAATTGACTTGCCTCTTTCTCCTTTAAAACTCAAAACTCCTAAGAAGAAGACTGCAACACCTCCCATTGCTCCCAATGTTCCCTGCATCTGAAACACCACAGTCCCCTCAAGACCACATTCCTCAGGAACATTTACCTGTCCAAGTATATAAAAGAAATAAGAGAAAAGGAAAGGCTAAAGAGGTGTTTATTGAAGAACAATTAGAGCCTCCTGTGGAGTTTCCTCCAATGGAGATTGATGATAATTCTCATACTATCCAAGCTAGAATTGATACAATAACCCTCAGAAGGTCATCCAGGTGAAATCTTGTATTAGCATAGGATTCACATCCAAGAACTGATGTTATAAGTCCTAGAAATGAGTTATCAAGATTTAAAGTTTCTCCTCTTGAAAAGGAAGCACTTGAGGACATAGTCCAATTGAGTGAATCTTCACCAAAGTCAGCTCCAGAGATAGATCAAGGACCTAAAACTAATTCAGCTCAATTATTGAAGGATTCAGATAGACAAATTTCACAAGCTACATCAAGAGAATGTCACACTCAGCAGACAAATTTCAAGTTAGATAGATGAACTAGCAGGGGAGTGTAACCAGCTAAAGAGGAACATCAGAAAAAGGATGATTCAGAGGAAACAATTGGTTAATGTGTACAAATAGAACCTCATCTTGAGATAATACAACATAATGATAGCTTAATACTTATATTTGGCAAAGAATATGCTTAGCAAGAAGATTTTGGAAATTTTCTTAAAAGAACCTACTTATCCTAGTTCTTCCAAGCAAGGTGATTGATTCAGAGGTTGTTTCAAGGTTTTGATTAATGGCTATTGACCTATGATGAACTAAGATATTATGAATTCTTATGAAGGTATGGAAAATTACTTTGAATAAGCATGTATGGATATATGGTTATTGAGATGAAGTCTGAGTAATCTCAATAAAGATGGCAAATTATAGTAATTTGTGTTCTGATGAGACAGAATCTCAGCCTTCAAAGATATTTTCTCAAAACAATTTTGAAGTTTTTTGGCAAGATAGGAACCTACATGAGTTTGTAGTGCAGACAATGTTTTTCCTATGCAGTGCACTACCAACTTGTCAACCTTCTGCGTGGAGAAGTTGTAGTCAACTTTGACCTGATTTTTGATAGTCAATGGGTGGTTCATCGTTTGAGGTTTTAGATAAAAGTGATGAAGGAATTCTACAACCAAGAGGAAACTCAGGTTGAGCTAAACATTTGGAATTTGGATGGGATACCTATCCCTTAGAAATAGGATCTCATCCTATCTTTTTGTATTAGTTTAGATTTGTTATGATAGGTGGCATTCAGATCCATATTTTGAGGATCCTAGTCAAATTTGTAAAAAACTATTTAAGCCCATTGAGGCATCAATGTATGGGTTCGATTTTGGAGATCTTTACACACTCTTGACTTGTAAATACTTTGATATAATATATGATGGAATCATAAGTTTCTCTCATTGTTATTGTTCAGACCTCTGATCATTCTTGTTTTCCTATACTTATGTTTCAATGTCATGTTCATTTGTTTTGTTTACACAATGATTGATTTATTTCTTTAAATCATTGCATTGGTATATAGGGACATACATATTTTTCCTTGTTATATTGAGCCTTTTATATATGTTTTAAATATGTATAATATTTCTGATATAGTGAGTGCTCTTCATTCATCTAAGTTTTAAAAACATTTTGATCGATACATTTTGAGAGCCTTATCATGTCTGGATATGTTCAATGTATATTGAGTGAGGGAGTGGTTATCCATTTCTGATCCAATTTTACATATTTCATTAAACATTTGATTAAGTTACCAATCTTACTCAACCTACAACCTTGAGTGACTCTTGGAGTAATAACACCACTTACAACCACTTTATCCACAAATAGTAAAATCTCCACTTCTAGTTGCAACTAATTTATTTTTAATTGTTTTCTTGTTGCAACCACTTAACCCATGACTAACCACTTTGATTGGTCAACTTCTTCTAATATCTTCTAGAATAATTTGACTTCTTTGACCTTATTGACATATTTGACCTTCTAGAGGATTCTAGATAACTCATGAGGGTTCTCCAACTTCACATGGCCATAACTCTTTAACCGTGAGGAGTTATGTGACGTTCCACATATCACTGGAAACAACATGACATATATTATCCATCTAGAATAGTTTATCCTACAAATTCATTGATCTTCCACACTATTM
Source organism: Picea mariana (assembly GCA_032191745.1). Classification (NCBI taxonomy): domain Eukaryota; kingdom Viridiplantae; phylum Streptophyta; class Pinopsida; order Pinales; family Pinaceae; genus Picea; species Picea mariana. The sequence continues at coordinate 413,479 of JASDQU010101797.1, read as the reverse complement.
GAATACTCAACAACCTAGCCATTTGGACTTCACAAAGCATCTTCCCGTGAGGGATTTCACCATAAGGGGACCACTTTRAGAACTTTATCCAAGAGCATCTTCCCATGAGGGATTTCACCATAAGGGAACCACTTTGGGGTTTATCCATTTGGTTCTTCCTATCAACCATGAMATGACATCAAGGATACAACTCCTTTTAATATCAACACATCATTATGACACCACTTTGACATCAACCATTTGACAACAATTACATCAATGACCATATAAACAATAATCAATATATCAATTATACAAACACATCACTATGACAATACTTGACATCAACCCTTTGACATCAATGAAAAAATAGTACAACATTAATTTCATGTTTTTTTTCATATATTAGATATTCATGCTAGTCCTAGTCCGTACACATAAAATGTTGGCACCTCTACGCTTACACCCGCATATTGATGATTTAATGATCAACTATTAGGTTAATTAATTTTATGGACATTTTTGGCATCATTATCAAGGAGGTATTGCAAGGGATTAAAGCATGGGTAGGCTATTTTCACAAGTTTTAGGTTTGTAGATATAGTACAACTTGGAGGATGATAATCTTGTAAGAGGGGTTCTAGCTAGATGCATTCACTTTGGTGATTTTCTTCAAATCCTTGTTGTTTTCTTTTTATGCAAGTGGGTTTTGTTTGTGAAAATCTAACTCATGTGAACATATGGCTTGGTGATAGTAGGGTCTCAATAACATGAGGATTTCAAGTGCATGATCGCATTTTGTATTTCTCAAGTTTACTTTGAGTGGTGTGCTTTCATTTCTGTTAATTTCATTTTATTTTCAAGGTTCTTTAAGAACCCCCATACTTCTAGTCCACTTATGAGCATGAGCTCCTGATCAGCCAGAATAACTAAAGATGTTGAGGAACTTGTTGAGCAAAGGAGGAAATTTTACTACAAGGATCATATCAAATCCTTTCCCACACTCCAAAATTATCACTAAGGATGAATCTACAATCCAATAAGTAGTAGTGGAACAAAGGATACATGCACCACACAAGGAGAACTTATAACTTTCTTCTAGTTATCCTTATAAACATCTAGAAGAGATCCAAGAATAGTGGACCACAACTAGTGAAGAGATGTAATTAGATCCAGAGATTGAACAATTATTGGCATGCATATCACCGAATCCCTTGTATATTCTAGAGTGTGACGACCAACCTTCCAAAGAACATCATGGCATGACAATGAATGAGGACCAGGGAAACAAAGACTACGTTGAGACTTGGTTCCAAATAATGATTAGGCCACGTAATTCCTCCATTCTCCAATGCTTTTTGACATCATCTTCATTAAAGAAATTAGCCTCTCATATCCATGTACTCATCAAGGTATAATTTTCAAATTTGGATATGATTTTAACAGAGATCATGTTGCGTAAATGGATGCATTGGAAATATTTCTACACTTGAGAAAATTAGTTCTTTTTCAAGTAAAGTGGGAAAGTGTAAATAAATGAATAAAAAGTTAAAGAGAAAAAAAATTCCAATTGTGAAAACCAGTTCACTGGTGCAGTTGGACATGCGTTTTTCTTGAAAACCAAGCAAATTATGGGTAAAACTCTCAATAAAGTTATGCAATTTAATATTGGTTCAATTTTTATGGTTCTTCAAATGAATTATGTTTTATGCTCATGTTGAATAATGTGGGATTCCTTAAGGCCCAGCTTCTCACAAGTCTCATCCCATCAACTCCATCACATCATCTGGGATAGATATTAGAGATGCTTATAAGTACCTTGAGGCTTGCATACCTTAATGGTAGGTTTTCTCTATATCAGCAGGGAATACATCATTTTCCCTTGACTGATGGATTTTATAGGTGTTCGACTCCAACATATCCATTCACACCAACTAKAATGTATGTGTGTACCTTGATTCCCATTGACATTAATAGTGGGTCATCTTGCATTGGTTAATGGTTTTCATTATTGACTGATAATCCAATGATCTCTCTCTATGTTACTCTAAGTAAATTAATTCACATAGATTGAGTTGTGCGAATAGGGGATATRGTTGAAGACTATTTACTTTTATGATATCAAAAAAAGTTGCAGCAGTCAGTTTTCCTAAAAGTTCTAAAACAACATCATGTAGACATTAGCCTTATCTATAATTCATCTACATTTCTTCCATAGTTATCCTTTATCATAAGCACTAGTATMTTCAACAATGGCATAATTTTGTTTCAAAAGTCTTTGTCATTTCATATTATACAAAATGAAAATATTTACAGTTAACTACTTCATTCATGTTCAGTATGAAGTTATAAATAAAAGAACAGGTTTGATCATCATCTACATAATTTACCTCATTGATTAGTTTGAATAACAGGGGAAAAACAAAGTTTCTAGAGATGCACTTTCTGTATTTTTATGATCATATTAAACCTTCGATGCTCTCCATGTATCTAACAACAAACAAGTAAATTAACAGAGTAAATATTGCAAAAAACCTGTGCCATATTTCTCCATTTCATCACCAATATCCACTTTTATAAATCTACAGAAAGTATTGTAACAACCAAGTGATCTTGTGACCACTCTCCTTGGAATCATATACATGCAATAGTCAACACCAAAATCCTTTTGTATCTAGGTTCAAACTACTCTTTGAAAGCATCTTTCCAATTTAGAATTTGGTTGCATAAAATCTACAAAGGTAAATTGAGGTAAGGAGTCGATATTTAATTTTTTCTAAGTTATCTAAAACATGGTAAGTCATATGGAAATTACCTTACGAGCTCTTTGTTATAATCTATGTAACATTTTTTTCTACCCTATCCTCGTAATAATTCCCTACTAATATGATTATGACCTGTCACATATCCTTTCGCCTCTCTTCCATAACATTACAATTGAACCCTCCACCACCATTGAGATCATGTGCATACATGAACAATAATAKCATTTTCATTTACCATAACAATCCTCTCATGCTCATTTTGAATCACTAACAATATTCGAAAAGAGATTCTAGATTGTCTTCCATATCCATATTATGTAACCTTCTAAAAAMCACCTTCCAATTTCATATGCTTCTATATTGCATCCCACAACTAATATCACCTAAATTGTCTCTATCCTCACCCATTACTAGTAGGAATATTGTTTAAACAGAGTTCCAAACAGAATTGAACATGCCAGAGCCTGCAATACAATGAACAAGCAACATGGGCATATGCATTTATTTTCTATGTGTGATATAGGAATGTCGCTTGAATATCAGACTATTGAAGGCATTTTTGGAGATTAGTAGAGAGAAATCATGGGCATTGGAACTTCATTGCATAATTTTTATATTTTGTTCTTCTTTCACCCTTTGATTTTTGAGTATTTATATTGGCTAAAAATTGTAAATCTCTGATGAGCTCACTCTCTACAAAATGAAGGTAGTTGAATGATTATGAATCCATTTTATGGTAGATGAATGTGTATTTTTCGTTTTGGGATGAATGTGCTCTAATATCAAAACTTGAAGAAGGCATTTTATCTTTACAGAATCATTGTCTTCTATGTATATCAAGAGAATTGACAGGGTTGGCGCACATATTAATGATGAATGGAGGATCTGGCATTGTTCACTCAATTATGGCATTGAGGGATTTCCAAGATAAGTTTGGATATATTGAATGATTAAAATATAATTCCCTGCAACATCCACTCACCTACAAATATGTTATGTGTTGATCCATGGTTTTTCCGAATGAACCCTATAATCCATGTTGTTTTACATACTCTATTCTTTATTTCCAATTATCTTCCAAACCATGTCCAATTCACCCTCCATCTGATTTGTTCTTCCCCTAATCATAATATTTGACCTCAATCCAATCTTTTAAATCACCATTGACATCCATTGATCTCTTCCAAACCCACCCAATTCACACTTTTATAAGCATTGGACTATAGACGATTTTAACACAACAATATATATGTTTAGCTATATCGTATCATTTGCCTTTGTTTATAAAACATATACCATATAGAATAAAAATGTATCCATTCTTATAGGAACCTCATTCCTCTTTCATGATTTGGATTGTATCCATCTCCACCAAGACAAGTTGCAAACGTTGGAAGAAAGATCAGTTTTTCTTTGTTTACATAAGGACATGCAACAATGGAAGATCTTTGGCATGTGGGAAGAGATATGTACCTTATAAGAAGAAAGAAAGGAAGGAATTGGAGATGCAACTTGTGAGAATAAATTTTTGAGATTGATATTTAGAATTATATGAAGGAAATGGACAGAGGAATTGTCTATTTGGAAATGGAAAAGTATGAAGATTGCAATAAAGACTGTGACACCTATGATGGGTGATATTGAGGAAAATGAAGGATATAATGAACCCCCAACTCAAACTACATATTCAAGCATTCCAATAAGTGCTAGAGCATAATCCTAAATTCCCTTGGTGTATTACTTGTCTTAGGCACCTAGATCTCGGTTAATGCATCCCAATGCATTTTTCCTCACTTGATTCGACTTTCTAGAGAGGGTAGGAGACACCTTCCTTGATTTTAGGGAGTTTTCCTTAAGTCTAGGAAGTTAACTTTGAGTTCCTTAGTTATAAATCCACTTAATAACTCCTTTCCAACATCCATGCAAATTTTAAACACCTAAAGGAAGGAGAGCGCATTTCCTCCTTAAATCAAGGAAAATGTCCCTTGATTTTAGGGATTTACCCCCTTTATTTAGTAAACTTGCATGTTTTCATGTCACTTATGGATAACTCGCACTTTTAAGCCTATCATACTCATGTTAGATGTGGGTTAAATATTTTATAGGTTTAGGCATGCGACTTAGCCATTTTTACATTGCTTTTAGTGGCAGTTTCTATTATTAGTGACAAGATCAATTCCTCTCTACATATTGGATTGATCTCATTGTAATTTCAGACATATTGTGAATAAATTCATTCTTGTGGAGTAAATTATTATCTATCTCTCTCTTATTTGTTTATTTTCAAATCCATTGGAATAGTATTATTTTTCTCATCAAATTCTAGATCTCTCGGATCTCAAAATTTTACAAGAAGGCCTCCTATCTGCACAAAGAAGAGTAAGGAAACTAGGAAGATGAAGAAAATGATTGGTGAAACAAATTTGTTGGGTAAACATTATAAGAATGAGAATGGAATTCTAAAAACAAGTAATGCACAATTATAGTAAGATATTGCAAAAATGGCCAAAGAGGAATAAGAATCTATTAAAATATGCAACAAAGTGATGTAGGCAAAGCCAGATGTTGGTCATACATGGTAGGATGTTGAAGAAAAAGTGGAAAGGCTCCCATGTTATTATATCAATTAATAAATGATACAAATGGAGGTATTGAGAAAACGTTTTCCCATATTCTGATATATTTTGGTACCAACACATCAACTACATTTATAATCTATATCTTGTTTTCATGAGGACATGCAAAACATCAGGCATGGGGGAGATGTTGGGCCTCTAAATTGACATTATTTTACCACTAGTAAAACCCTCTTTTAACCGATTTATCCCTCCTTTTTACTTAATCTCTCTCTCTCATCATCATGATTATGAAAGGGTTTTGATGAATATGTTATTGTGAGAAAATAAGGTAAAATTTTCATTAATTATGATTGTTTCTATTGTTTTGGTAGCTTAGGAAGATTATTGATTAGCTTATTACTAATGACATTTCCCTCCAATTCCAGATCTTGCAACACACATATAATTATTACAACACCATCACTTCTCCTCATCCTTCCATGTTTCCAATGGAGAAATGAACACATATAAATCATAGTTGGATGCTTCTGTATGGTTATGTACCCACCAAATCATGCCCAAGTCACATGTGTGAGTCTCTAAGCTCTTGGTCAAAGTTATAACCAAATTTAATAGACAATTTTAGACAACCAACATTTGATGCACTTTCTGGGCAGATGAAGATAGATATCGAAAAACGAAAACATGGGTTTTGTGCATAAATGTCCAAAATGGTTTCTAAGTAGGAGGATTTCCAATATTCAAAATTCAAAATAGTTTGAGAGATAATCTTGACTCTCTAATCTGGGTTTGTCTAAATTTTTTGTTGTGGATGAATTTTCCCAAATTTAACTCTAATATTGAATTAGAATTGTTAGTTATGAGTTTGGGGGCTTGGATCTTATCATTCTCATTGAATTTTGCGTATAAGTATGCACTCATTGTAAGAAATGAGGGGGAAGCTACTATATCATTAATTTGTTCTTTAAAACTTGTAATGTTGAATTTTTTTCATTAATAAGAAAGAAATCAAGATGATATTTGGAGGAAGATTTATGTGAGCATGATCAATATTTAGTGATGAAATTATCTTGCAGAAGGAAGAAATATGGGAGGGCCCTTTTATCCCTTGATATTTTCTAGGTCATTATTGGAATGATTTCGAGGCACCCCAGAGGCCAAGACTCATAATGAATCTTAAGTCCATATTTGCAATAAGGTAATTATGCAACTATTTGGGAAGTTTTTCCCTCTCTCTCTCTCTCTCTCTCTTTTGAAATTATAAGACCTTAAACAGTCTTATCTCAGATGACAAATGTTCTCAACTATCAAAGTCATATGTCTACGAGTGTTTCATAAAATCAATATTTAAAAGGAGAATGAAGTGATGAATTAGAAGAAAAGAACAAGATAAACATACAAGGCACTTCTGAGAATGAATCATGTATCTTATGGAAATAGAACAACATGCTGAGAAATTAAGAATTCAATAGCTCTAACAAATGTATACAGATCAATAAAACATGATTCAAACAATTAGCATCTTAATACACTCAAATTCAAGGAGGTACCCTCTGCATATCTTTCAAATGCATGAAGAAAATAACAAGAAATGGGCATACATCTACATGAAATGGGCATGCATGTTGTTGGAGAATTTATAAATCAGATTTGATACAAGAAAAAAAAAATAGGAGGAGATTATTTACAAGAAAAAAAACACAATAGAATAATTATAGACTAAAAAATTAAATGGAGGGGATGAATCTTTGGCTACCTACTACATTTATCAACTAACTGCACTCAAGGTTTTTGGTCAAATAGCTCTGGTTATAAGAAACTCTTCAATTCCCCAAAGTGTCAACCTTGACAATGGGTGTTTTTATTCTCTTTTATTCCTCTTGCTCATCCCATAAGTTGCTTCTTGAAACCACTTCCATCTCCTTGAAACCATTTCTTGCTTCTTTAATCTTTAATGGTTTTTCCTTTGGTAAAACTACATGAGTTATTTTACTTTCTCAAATTAGTTACATTGAGATCGTGGGGTAGCTGGAGATTCATAGGAAAAAATATCAACTTGAGCTCTATCCCTGACAAGACTCTATAATGATTTCATCTATTGTTGAGTGCTTGAAATACAATTTGCACAAGCGTGAGACTCCATATTCATCAGATCAATATCAACAATTTATATCAACTATTGATCCTTTAAACATGGGCCTACTTCATCGGAATGACTTAAATTCTGCTAGTAATCCATCAGAGTAATAAAGGTATGCAAGGGCATAAAACTTAGGAATCGTAGGATCAACTCGATCAATCCTAGACCATTGATCAGAGTCTCACCCATCAGAGAGATCGGGGTCTTGGCTTCAAACAATAATCTGATGAGGGAGCTCTATGATTACATATCGATCGTTGATCTGAGCTAGGATGTAATATGGACTATTTTCAAAGGGATTCTTTTTAGAGGCATGGAGTTGAGGCTTCAATAGGAAGTCCAATGACAAGGGCTCCAAGGATTTCATCAGATGGAATCAAAACCATCGATCTATGAACAAAATTGAAAATGAGTCATTGATCTCGCTTGATCATGGGAAAAAATTTGTCTAAGGAAAATATATCACGCTAACGCAAGTCTGAACACATGGCAATATTCTATTGGCTCATAATGGTGCTAAAATGGCATGGGGTGGGACACATGTCACTCATTTTTTATATATTGACCTGTGCATCCCATGGGTTCCACATTCCCACATGGGAACATCTGATTGGACTTGACAATGCTTCACTGGCATGTTGACATGACACCTGGAAGAGAGGCTTCAATACTTAGGAGAAAATCTGGACCATTGATCGGTCCTACCTAAAAAATATATGAGAGAAGATTTGGACCATCCATCATAGGTGCCCTATCTAAGTGGTCAGGGTCTGGACTTAAAAACAGACTATGATGAGGGGATTCCAAAGGGTTGGTAAAAAATATCTATACTATCCATTGGGATTTGGGAGATAAATGTTTCTAAGGAAAAAATAATTATGCTGACATTAGTCTAGACACATGGAGGCTTTATATTGGTCTGCATTGGCACTGATGTGGAAAAGGGGCATGATAGGTCCATGTAGTAACCATTGATTGTCTTTGACAATGCTTGACTAGAGGGCTAACACAACACCTATCCGAGAAAAAATTGAGATCAAAGATCAAATATAGATCATTCATCATGGGAGAGTCTACTTAAATATGGGCCATTGATCAAATATGTCCATCCAAGTGGCTAGGGATGAAATGCAAGCATGAATCTAACGAAGATACTCCAAAGGGATGATAAGATAAATGTGGTCGTCCATCGTGTTATCACACTAAGTTGCCTTAGGTCTTTAGCCTTTAGTTTTAATTTTTCCCTAAGCCCTTAGATTTTAATTTTTGATTTATCCCCTTAAAAGTGTGTTTGTTTAGGTTCCCTTGATAAATAAAGGTTTAAGTCATGACTTGTGTTTTGATCCTCACACAAATCTTTGAATTAGGACCATTTTTTATGACCTATATTTTGATCCCCTTCATGACTTGACACTCATATCGACTCACTCCATGATCATATTGACTTGACTTACCACTTTCCTCACTCATTCCCTCATAACCTTGCCTTGTTTTCCCCTTTGTACTTTGCTTACTGGTCAAATCATTTTTTTTAAAGGGAGCACTGCCAACTCATCAGGAGTTTTCATAGCGCACTCACTGTCCATGATATTTTACCATTATTTGTGGTTATGGCACTGATGTCATCTCTTCCTTGTTTTCAGTGCCATGGGTGGTTAAAATATGCTTTCAAGGTTTCATATTTATGAGCTCTACTAACGGTTTTTGGATTTTGAAAAATCAAACTGTTGCACTGCACAAACTACCAGTTTCAACCAGTTGGCAGCAAAACTACTAGACCTGATGCTGAGGTACATTAAGAGGCTGAGTTTCTCATGATACTTTCCTGAGATCTTGCTGAATCTTTGAGTTTTTTTTATTCTCCAGGTATTCTATGTTCTTTCCCCATCTACATATAAATTTCAAGGAGAAATTAGTGCTCGGGATTTTGGTAGCCATCATGCCTGCATAGTTGGAGGTGATATTTTCTTCACACCATCCTATTAGTTTTCCCTCCAATCAAACTTGAATATCCCATCACCTGTTTATTGGTTTCGATATACTTGCCCTCCATTTCTCCTGAGCTCTCAGTGTCCAAGCAAGTCTTATCTTCTGCATGCGCAGTGTGCTACCCAGAGACACTACTGAAATGACGTTGTTTTTCCCTTACCTCCTTTGTCAGTTGAGTTGGGCTATTTCGATTAGTTTTCAAAGACAATAGCAGGGTATCCCTGCATTATATGTTTTTCCTCAGTATTCATTTCTGTACACATTCAAGGGAGATATTTTCACAGTCAGACTTTCCTAAGCTAGCAACTAGCATGAATTAAGGAAATTCTTGAAAAAGGAGAAACCATTCTTTACTTGAGGTATGACTCTTTGAACCTCCTAGTTATCACCACTCTATATCCCTAAATTTGTTGATCCTAAACTATGGATAATCCTCAGAAGAAGAAGTCACACAAGGGAGGTAATGTTGTTAGAATTGATTCTGTAGACATGCATCTATTCGAGGTAGAGCCCATGGCTAGAGAAGTTTTTCAAAGGGTGGGATGCCTCTCTTTCTGCCAAAATATGAAAAGAGGTCATCCTAAGGTGACAAGGCAGTTTTCCTTACATTTTGATGGCCTGAAGACCAAGGTAGGGGACCTATAATCTGAGGTGTTTGAGACCTCCATTTCAGCTGCTACAGGGATCCCTATCACATGTGAGAGCTGGTTTAAATCCATGCCCTTAGATGTAGCCTATGTTAAAGATATCCTTAATCTTGAATATCAAACTGGAAATCTTTCCAAAGGGGTGCCAAGAAATCATCTGGTTGGGGAATTTGATAAAATATTGAGGATCATTCAGAGGTACTTTAAGTGTGAAGAGAGGTTCAATACACTATACCAGTACCATATAAAGCTTCTGCTACATTTTACTGGAAAAATTGAAATGAACATTCCCTTCTATTTGCTAAGGAGCATAGGCAAGATGTCAGATAGGGTTCAATCTAAGTCAAAGGTTGTGGATACCAACATATTTCATTATGGGTTGATTAGAATGATGGTTTCTGAAGAACTAAATAAGAAGGATATCTCATGGCAACATTTCATTATTTCTACCCACATGAAGTTAGACATAGCAAATA
>JASDQU010101797.1:387365-397929 GCA_032191745.1 Picea mariana | reverse complement strand
CTAAGGAGCATAGGCAAGATGTCAGATAGGGTTCAATCTAAGTCAAAGGTTGTGGATACCAACATATTTCATTATGGGTTGATTAGAATGATGGTTTCTGAAGAACTAAATAAGAAGGATATCTCATGGCAACATTTCATTATTTCTACCCACATGAAGTTAGACATAGCAAATACTCCTCAGTCGCAAATATCAAGCCCTTTTCCATCCACTAGTGCTGCTTAAACAGGCACTAGCAAGAAAAGAAAGAGCATAGTTCATGTTCAATATCAAGAGGCCATCAAGGAGGTTGCAAGAAATGAGGAGGAGGCCTATCATTCTCTACAGAGAAACCTTTCACCCCCTTCTACACCAGAGTTAGAAGAGGTCCCTTCTTCTACTAAGACAACAACAAAGAAAGGGAAGAAGCTACACTTCTCCTCATCTCCTTCAAAAATCATCACCAAGGTCAAAAATCCTTTCAAAAGGTCATCAATTCTTAAAGAGGTGGTTGAAGGACAGGTCCTACCAAAGGTCTCCATCCTAAATAAGAAGTAGCAGAAAGAAAAAGGCATTAAAAAATTTGCTGAGATAGAAGAAGTAATCCATGTGCAGCAGAAAGAAAAAGGCATTAAGAAGACTGTTGAGGTAGAAGAAGAAATTTATTTGTAGTAGGAAAAGGAAGCCATTAAAAAGTCTATTGAGATCACTCACATCACTACTCCAACTAGCATCCAGACATTCAAAAGATTAATCGAGCAACTTAGGGATGCTAGGAAGGAGGTGGATCATTTGAAAGAAGAAGCCATGTCTGACAGGGTTAAAATGAAAGAACTCATGGATGGATACAACCATACTCTTGATATCACAATATTTGTAGAAATAATATCCTAGCCTCTTCATAGGCATCTCAAGAACCTGTATAGGCAAAACAAAGATTTTCAATCTCAGAACAGAAAGCTGAAAGCCGAACTGCAACTATTCCAAGATGAAATGGCTCAAAGGAAATTGAATGTATTGGTTGAAGCTGCTATTGAAAAGGAGAAACCAACATCCAAGGAGAACATAGCTCCAATGAAGAAGCCTGTTACTGCTAAAGGGAAGAATCATGTTGTTCCAAAGGGAAGTCCTCCTTCTACAAGAAGGAGTGTCAGGTTAATGAAGTAACTAGTGAAAGGTGAGCTCCATTTTTGAAGATGGCCCCTTTTTGCAAAGATAAGTAATTGATGAAATACTACATCTGCCACCTATATAGGCTATACAGGATTCTAGTGCTTACTATTTAGAGTTTTAGGTTTTCACAAAGAATTAATCCTTCAATAGTGGCAGCGCAGACATTCTGTAGTGCTATGGCGCTACATAATAGTCTATTTTTGATATTCCACCAGTTTGCTACCTATAACGCTGCCAAATCGCCTAAGACTAATGGCACTGCTAATACCCGATGATGCTACCCATTCTATCAATGTTCAAGTGAAGGTGCTATGAATTATGATGGTACTGCTGAATTTTTAACAGAAGAGTGAATTATACAGCAGGCGCTACTGAAATTTTGACAGGATACGTAGGTGGGCGCTACCGAAATTTTGACAGAGGGTAAATTTTTCACAGAAGACACACAAGCTTGGCACTACCTTTTCAACTTTCCTATTTTGGAGGTTGCACTACAGAATCACAGGAAATTTGGTAAAGGCACTAGAAAGTGCACTACTCTAAGAACTATCAAATGATGCTACCAATAGATACCAGGAATCAAGCAAAGTCAAGTTATCATCTTTATGAGTAGCTGATGATATGGAGAATTACAGAGATAGCAGCTAGCAACATGATGGCAGTTACATGCCCTTGAAGGACACGAAAATCAAGGAGTTGCGCATCAAAGGGAGATCAAGTCAGTTCAAAGATTGGTTGGATCAGTGAACAACATTTTCCCCTTTTATAGAATAGTTGTTAGTTAAGTTGTTAGATGGAATAACTCCTTAGAGATTTTCATGGGAAGAAGGCCACCTCGTACCTCCAGTTGTGGCCTCCCCTTTTGTTATAAATAGGTAGTCTAAATGATTTAGAAGGTTCAAATGGTTGATATAGGCTCCCTTATACTGTAATATTTTGATAAAGTTATTGTGTATTGGTTATCTACTTGATTTGAGACTTCTTGGTTAATAGAAATAAGATTTCTTATTCCAACTTATTCACCTCTGATGCTGAAGTGTTCATGCTTGAATGATTCACATGAGTTGTTGTGGTGATATTATGATGTATGTTTTATTATAATATTATTATGATGTTTCTTTAGTGTCCTTAAACTTTGAACTCAAGAAGATCTTGTGTTAGATTTTTTCTTCTTTAGGTTGTTTTCAGACCTGATGTTTACAACAACCTCTACATTCTTCTCACTAAAGTCTTCCATCTGTTCACATTTACTCCCACTTACTAACTGAAGTTAGTCAAGACCTTGATTGCTCGTGCATGCTAGCCCAGATTTTTGAGTTAGAACATTATCATTTTTTAGTATTATCCATTTGACCCCTCAAAAACTCATTTTCATTTACACATAACCTGATGGGTATTGGGCTTACCTTCATTGCAATCTGAAGGTGATTCCTAGCACAAACACATCGGGATCTAGGAAGAAAATGATAGCCATATGATCTGGTTAGGCTTGAGTGAAATTATTTTATTAAGGCATGAGTGACATTATGTTGATATCATCCTAACACATGGAGGCTTTCTATTGGCTCACAATGGTACTAATGAGTCAACCAGACAGGGCACATGTCACCCATTTTCAAGATATTGACCCAGGTATGCAGGGGGTTCCACATGCCCATGTGTCACCTCCTGTTGGATTTGACAACACTCTACTGGCACGCTGAGCTGTCATATCTTCCTCATCTTATATTTGGTTTTTGATGATGATGTCATTGTCGACACTTTATAAATTGAGCTAAGGGGGGAACTCCCAATGCATTTTTTCGATGACAACCCCATATTGATCTCTTCCATTGATATGTCACTGAAACAAGGAGGGCCATTGATATTTCACTAAAATATAGAGGGCCACTTATATTTTGTCAAAACTAGGATAGTCGTTGATATAGGCTTGACCAAAAGCCATAAATGGCTAAGGAATGAACAATATTATGATGATTTCACCCTCTGTTATCACATATAGTTGTCAAGGGAAATAGGTTGTCCAAGTTCGTAGCCCTCACAATAAACATCAAAGCACAACGTTGAGAGAAATCCATTTTAGGCTTGAAATGCAAGCAACATGCAAGATCATCTTCAATGGAAGACATTCCTGAGAATATTATATCAGTGGTTTGCAGGAATCGGGGGTTCGAAATATTGTTAAAGTTATTTTTCAAAGGTTTGAAGTCCCCAAACCCAAAGTGAGCATCATCCGTCTGATCTTTAGGGGGACAGGTGGCAACCAATCTAAGTGTTCAGGGAAATGAGCTTTGATATTTTTGGAGTGAGAAGTGCATAAAACTTCCGAAGAGCCGAAGTCCAAACTCCTGAAGAAATCATGGACCATTGATCTCAAAATCAATAGGGATCCGTTCATCTTAGAGGTAGTGCCTCCCAAAGTTCAGAAGGCCCAAAGCACCGAAGTGCCCGAAGTCTCAAAGGCCCAAAGTGCCGAAGTGACCGAAGTCCCGAAGGCCCAAAGCACCAAAGTGCTCAAAGTCCTGAAGCACCCAAAGTCCCGAAGACCCAAAACACCAAAAGCTCGAAGGCCTAGAGTAAGTCTCAGTCATCTGAGTCAAATGGAAACGTGATGCCAGATCTAGGGCTCCAGAGGAAAGTGAAGGGAAAAAACAATATTTGAGTTTGATTTTCTCGGAGCCCAGAGACCCGAAGGGATATTATCCATTGATCCAGGAGCCACACATCGCCAGATCCTTAACTCTGAGTAAAAGCGCATGGAAGAGGATGGGGTTTGAGATTTAATTTTCCTAGAGTCCAGAGACCTGAAGGAGATCTTAGCCGATGATTTAGGAGGATACATGGCAGTTATCAGTATGGACATCTGGCACACTTGTTGGTCATGACACATGGCACATGTTCAACAGTGACACGTGGCACTCAGTCTAGGTATCCATGGGAATATCATTTGTTTCTTTCTTAGTGACACATGTCACTTTTATTTCATGACACATCAACATAGTAGCGTCAGGTCATCCTCTRGGAGATGTTATTGTTCAACGTCAAGAGTAACATCCCCTTCCCCCAGGGCACAGTTTGGAAGATTCTAAAGTTGGTGGGYGGTTAAGCTTGGCAGTAGCGCTAAATCTAGTAGGTGCACCCAGATTGTAGAACACATCCTGATCAATGGTCATGATTCATTGTGGGGACGCAACTTTCTCGATCGATAAAATTATTGAGCGGTCCCACAATTGAAACTGTGGTTTGGAGAAAGTGATACGTGGAAGAATGCGGTGGATTGTAGGCCCAAAATCAGTGTGAGTTCAAACCTATTTTGACAGCTTTGCAATCACGTGCTCATATAGTGTCTGATCTGAGAGCAGTGCATGGCCACCCCCTAGGCACTAAGCCTCATCCCAATCTCTAGGGTTCAATTAATAAATGAAAGGAATGTGGTTGGAACCTTGACTCACTCAGTAATTATAAGGCATGGAGGGCCTAAACGTGGGGAATGAACTGTCAACCATGGTACCCCTATGGTAAGATTTTCTTGCATACCCATACCGATATGAGCTCGCGTATGACATAGGGATACATGCACAGTCTGACAGAAGAATGCCCGGACACAATGCTTTGAATGTAGTGATGGGATCACACTCCTGATAGTCAGGAACTGATCCAAGTTAAAAATATAGTTTTGATATTTTGTTAAGGTCATCAACTATTTGAGCATTTGGATTCCTAAAGAGGAAAGAGGGAGTTTGTTTCTAACTTCTCTAAAAGATTCAACAAAATGTATGATAAGATTCCTGCTAAGATAAAATCTACAAAAACCTCTGCAAAGATCACTTATGCCAGTGCCTTTGACCCTGAGTTTTTCCTTCTACTGAGAGAAAGAAGAGAAACCTCCTTAGCTCATATGCAAGATGCATCCTTGGAGGTAGAATCCAACATAGTGGCATCTGATAAACTCAGGGGAAAATATGATAGGGATAGGAGAAAAAACAAAGTTGAAGCTTCAACTTCTGATTCCCCTATTGTCCATTCTCAAGTAGATGAACTCACCAAATTAGTAAAATCCCTTTCTAATATGGGATCTTTTCGTTAGGTAACTTATTAAAGAATTGCATAAAATGAGCATAAACAAAAGTACACCATAAAAAAGGAAAAACTCAAAATGAAAGAGACACAATCATGCAATATAAACACAAAGAACTTCATAATGGAGTTTGTACCTGGTGGACTACGTCTCCGGGTCCTGCTCTCAAATGGGTAGGCCTTTTTATTAACTACACAAAAGAATTGGGCAAAATACATAAGTATACCTCATTCTGGAGCTAAGCCACAGAAGATTTTCTCAGATCAGAAAACTAACACCACCACTGCATCCATGGTGTCGTTTTACCTAAAAATGACTATCTCCATGCCTCAATCTGAGTCAGAAACTTTTGGGCCCCCAGGACACCCTTGCCTCGGTTTTCGTGACACTACTCCTACAATTAATGACTGACAGATCTCGAAATCCATGCCAAAATATGGAAAACTGCCCCCAAATCTGTATTGTATGGATGCGCTCAACCTGCCCCTTCTCCGTGCTCTCTTGTGTTCGAATGCACAGGCGGAAAGCTCTTCTTATACAATTTGGTAGTAGTTATGTAATAAATGTGGTTGTTGGTGGAGTGGTTAGTGGAGGCTAAGTGAAGAATTTAGTTGGCGGAGGTCCCAAGGTCCAATCCCATGGGCCTCCCCTTTTGGCAAGTGGTTACAACTTATGGCGAAGATTTTGGCATTGGTTTAGCGGTGGTTTAAATTGGCGGCGAAAATGGAGGAAAGGCCAAATTTAGAGGCAGTTGAGTTAAGCCCCCAGGCGGGCAGAACCTTATGGTCATGTGGTACCATATGTAACCAGGGGTTGGGCCAAAGGCTTAGCCCCTCTTTTGGCACATTAGCACAAACTTTACAGTTAAATAATAATTGAACCATATGACAAACAAGGATCAAGGTGTGGTGTAGTGGTTAGCAATGATGTGTGGGGCTTTAGGGCTACTTGGAGGTCACAAGGTCGACTCTTGGGGAGTTGAGTAAACTTTTGCACATTCCAACCATTGGAGGGGTGCCAYGTGGTAGCCTATGACTGGGCCACGTGGCACCATATAACTAGTCCACCAAAACTGCCACTTGTAACAATATGATTTGCTAATGAGGTTGACATGTGTCATCATCGAACATGCCCATGTGTCTACCATGCCACATCATCTTTCCAACTCAGTTGTTCCACGTGTCACCCWTATAGTGGTGCCATGTGTCACTTTGACTTTTTCCTGTTTGATCAAGTTTGACTGAACTTTGACCACTTATAAATTTTGATCTGTAACTCTGTTTGACGAGCCGTTTGCACCATTAKAAATATTTCGATGTGCTCTTCATGATTATGCCATTTTCACTGAGTTTTAGGAACTTTTATTTTTTTCCCTTTTACTATCTGCTGAAGCCATTCTGAGCATTCTTATTTGCTTTTGTGTGTTCTAAGTTGTATTAACCTTCTTTGAATCCATTTTGGATTACTTTCTATTGAGAGTGAGAAGTTATAACTTGAAGGAAAACAGACCTATAGAAATACTCAAAATGCTGATAACAGAGGTAACTTCAAGAGACCAAATAATACTCCCCAGATCCTTCCAAGAGATCTTAGAAACATATATAGGGATGATCATAAGATATAAATTTCTTTACAGAACAACCTTGTGGTTGATGAAGAAGGAGAGGAGAAAGAAGTTGATCCCAAGATTCATTGCTTGGGTGACACATCACCATCCCCTCACTTTACTCAGTCTACATATGAGAAATCMTTGATGGACATTCAACTAAATGAATTAAGGGAGAGAAAGAAAAAGAAATCCTTCATAGATATAATCTAAGATCCAAAAAGAATGAAGAAAAGACTAATKCTTCTGATCATCCAGCCCAAAAGGAAACTTTTTCCAAGGCTGTGACAGTTGGAAGCAAAGAAAAAGTAACTCAAAGCCCCCAAGTATTGATCAGAAATCCTATCCCTGAAGCCAAAGAGATCCTGAAATCCTAACCTCCTTTCAGTTTTGAGAATGAGATTCAAAAAATCAAGATCCCTGTACCTTTTTTGGAATTGATTAAAAATGAAGAATTTAAAAAATATCTCTCCAAAGTTACAACCTGAATCTTCTCCAAGTGCCATTGATTCAGTAAATATTCAAGATGAAAAACCAACAGTTATCTTAGGTCCTTTGATAGAATATAGAGATGATTCATCTCCCCCTTTCTATACATCACTGAACATACATGATAAGGTGTTGCATAATTGTTTGATGGATGCAGGGGCATCCCACAACCTCATGCCCAAAACTGTTATGGATGAACTTGGATTAGAAATCACAAAGACCTACCATGAATTATATTATTTTGACTCTAGGAAAGTGAAATGCCTATGGGTCATTAAGGATATGGTTGTGACTTTATTTCAGCTTCCCATGAAAAGTGTATTCATGGATATCATGGTAGCTAATGTTCCCCCCCAAATTTGGCACGCTCTAGTCAAGATCCAGGACAAAAAGACTTGGGGGAACCTTGCAGATGGACCTATAATATGCTACTATTCATGTGTTCTAGGGGAAGCATAGAAGACTTTACAAGGAAGCTCAGATGCTTACATTATTAGTGATGAAGAAAACCCCAGTAATCATCCTATTTTTTCTCTTGATACTGATTTGGGATCCATCATTTTCCAGCTCACTGATGCTCCTGAAACTCCTCTTGAAATCAAAAAATAGACTGTTACCTTTTGTGAGGAGCCTCCTCTAACCACCTCTTTTTGTAATATGTTCTTTGATGAAGCCTCTTCTAGGGAAGGTGTTGGTGTTGGAGTGGGCTTTGTCTCACCAGCCCAAGAGACTATATCTTTGTCATATAAACTAGAATTTGAAACTACTAATAATGTGGCAGAGTATGAATCTCTTGTCTTGGGATTGAGGGCTGCCAAATACATGGGAATTAAAGAGCTATCAGTATTTGGGGATGCTGAATTAATTGCCCATTAGATTAAATATATTTATCAAAATAAGCACCCTAGGCTTAGATCTTCAGAAATGAAGTATGGGACCTAGTGGATAGTTTTTTCTTAGCTTTCAACATTTAATTTATTCCAAGAGAAGAGAATACCATGGTTGATTCTTTGGCTGTATCAACAAAAAATTTCAAAGTCCACTTACCACCTAAACTAAAGTATGATGCARAAGTCAAATACAAGCCTTCTATACCAGACAATGTCAAGCATTGGAAGGTGTTTGAAGATGATCTTGAAATTAAAAAATTCGTTGAGAYTGTTGATGAGTTTTCTGCATCACACATTGATCAGGATCATGACTCTGAAAATAATCCTCATGTTGATGTTTTCCTTAATAAAATTGCTAATCATCATATTGTGAATTTACCTAGCAATTACATTCCAAAAAGACTAGTTCCTTTGGAAAGATTATTTGAMAGAAATGATGTGGTAGTAAAGGGGAAAGTGTCCACTGATGATGTTGATATAACCGAGTGCAATGTGGGTACAGAAAATGATCCAAAATATCTCAAGTCGTCAAGCAKCCTATCAAGAGAGCAGAGAGAAGAATATACTGAGATGTTAAAAGAATTTGTTGGCGTATTTTCTTAGACTTATGAAGATCTCAGAACTTATGACACAATCATTATAGAGAACAAGATAGCATTAAAGGAAGAGACCAAACCTTTCAGGAAAAAGTTGAGGAAAATAAATCCTATGTTGCTCCCTATCATGGAGAAAGAGGTAAAAATGATTTTATATGCTAAAATTATTATTCCTTTGAGGTATTCTGAATGGGTGGTCAACTTGGTCCCAGTGAGAAAAAGGAATGGAGAAATCAAAATTTGTATCGATTTACGGAATCCGGACAGAAGTTCTAAAAAGGATAATTACCCTTTTCCCAAGATGGATCACATATTATAGAGGGTGACAGGTGCATCTAGGATGTCCATGGTTGATGGGTTTTCTGGCTACAATTAGATCTCTATCTTTCCAGAAGATAGAGAGAAGACAACCTTTACCACTCCTTGGGGTACATTCATGTATGCTAAGATGCCCTTTGGATTGATGAACGCAGGGGTGACCTTTTAGTGAGCCATGGACATAGCATTTATTGGAGAGAAGAACATGTTTGTAGTTATCTATTTAGATGACATAACAGTGTTCTCACAATCTGATAAATAACACTATGATCATTTGAAAAAGGTTTTCTTGAAATGCTGAAAATTTGGTGTCTCTTTGAATCCAAAAAATTCATTGTTTTCCATGAAGGAGGGAAAATTATTGGGGCATATTGTGTCAGCTGAAGGGATAAGGATTTATTCTAGTAGGGTTGAATCTATCCAAACCTTGACACTTCCTAAATCCAAAAAGGAGGTTCAATATTTTTTGGGAAAAATTAACTTTTTTAGAAGGTTTGTTTCAAATTTTGCTAAGTTGGTGAAGTATATCACATCCATGTTGAGAAAGGATAATGAAATCAAATGGACTATTGAGTCCCGTAATTATTTTGATCAAAAAACAAAAGTATTGACTGAAGCCCTGGTCCTTATCAGCCCACACTACTCCAAGGATTTTCTTCTTTTTTCTTTCGCTTCATTTGATACAATAGCAATGGTTTTATTGCAGAAGAATGTTGAAGGCTTAGAGTAGCCCATTGCTTTTTTCAGTAGGGCATTAAGAGATGATGAATTAAAATATGACATCATGGATAAATAGGCTTATGCATTGGTTAAAGATCTCAAGTATTTTAGAGTTTATGTGTTGCATTCAAGAGTCATCTCTTATGTCCCATCAGCTTCTGTAAAGGAAATTCTTATTCATCCTGATATAGATGGTAAAAGGAGAAAGTGGATTGCTAAAATCCTTGAATTTTATCTTGAGATTAAGCCTACGAAATTGGTTAAAGGCCAAGGTTTAGCCAAGATACCGGCTGAATCAAATTGCTCAGCCTTGGGGGTAAATTTTATCAACACATGCTCATAAAATCAACATACTGAATTGACTGAGGAAGGTTCTCAAGTCATCGCTACATTGTCATATTGCAGTTGGTACAAGGACATTATGTTTTTTCTACAAAAATTGCAGCCTCCAGATGGTATGGAAAAGAACAAGGTGAGAGACTTAAAACTCAAATCAATCAAGTACTGCCTTGTTGATCAAGTCTTGTATTGGAAAGACCCATTAGGAGTGCTTTTGAGATTCCTAGAACCACAAAAAGCCCAAAAGATTATGTCTGATTTTCATGACAGTTTATGTGGGGGGCATCATTTTTGGAGGACCATGGCATATAATATTCTCAGGTATGGGCACTAAGTTATCACACTAAGTTGCCTTGGTTCTTTATCCTTTAGTTTT
>JASDQU010101797.1:368015-386288 GCA_032191745.1 Picea mariana | reverse complement strand
TGCATTTATTCGAGGCAGAGCCCATGGCTAGAGAAGTTTTTCAAAGGGTGGGATGCCTCTCTTTCTGCCAAAATATGAAAAGAGGTCATCCTGAGGTGACAAGGTAGTTTTCCTTACATTTTGATGGCCTGAATACCAAGGTAGGGGACCTAGAATTTAAGATTTTTGAGACCTCCATTTTAGCTGCTACAAGGATCTCTATCACTAGTGAAAGCTGGTTTAAATCCATGGCCTTAGATGAAGCATATGCCAAAGATTTCCTTAAGCCTGAATATCAAATTGGCAATCTTTCCAAAGGGGTGCCAAGAAATCATCTGGTTGGGGAATTCGATAAAATATTGAGGATCATTTAGAGGTAATTTACGTGTGAAAGGAGGTTCAATACACTATACCAGTACCATATAAGGCTTCTGCTGCATTTTACTAGAAAAATTGAAATGAACATTCCCTTCTACCTGTTAAGGAGCATAGGCAAGATGTCAGATAGGGTTCAATCTAAGGAAAAGGTTGTGGATACCAACATATTTCATTYTGGGTTGACTAGAATGCTGGTTTCTGAAGAACTAAATAAGAAGGATATCTCATGGGAACATTTCATTATTGCTTCCCACATGAAGTTGGACATAAAAAATACTCCTTAGTCGCAGATAGCAAGCCCCTTKCCATCCACCAGTGCTGATCAAATAGGCACTAGCAAGAAGAGAAAGAGCATAGTTCTTGTTCAAGATCAAGAGGCCATCAAGGAGGTTGCAATAACTAAGGAGGAGGCTTATCATTATCCACAGAGAAACCTTTCACCCCCTCCTGCACCAGAGTTAGAAGAGGTCCCTTCTTCTACTAAGACTACAACAAAGAAAGGGAAGAATCTAAACGTCTCCTCATCTCCTTCAATAGTCATCACCAAGGTCAGAAGGCGTTTCACAAGGTTATCAGCTCTTAAAGAGGCAGTTGAAGGAAAGGTCCTACCAAAGGTCTCCATCCTAAAGAAGAAGCAACAGAAAGAAAAAGGCATTAAAAACCATGCTGAGATAGAAGAAGTAATCCCTGTGCAACAGAAAAAAATAAGGCATTAAGAAGCCTGTTGAGGTAGAAGAAGAAATTCCTATGCAACAGGAAAAGGAATTCATTAAAAATCCTATTGAGACTACTCACATCACTACTCCACCTAGAAGCCAAACATTCAAAATATTTATCAAGAAACTCAGGGATGCTAGGAAGGAGGTGGCTCATTTGAAAGTAGAAGCCCTGTCTGACAGGGTTAAGATGAAAGAACTCATGGATGGCTACAGAAACACTCTTGATCTAGCAAGATTTGCAGCAAGAAGAGTCTAGCCTCTTCATAGGTAGATCAAAAACCTCTATAGGAAAAACATATATTTCAATCTTAGAATAGAAAGCTCAAAACTGAACTGCAACTATTCCAAGATGAAATGGCTCAAAGGAACTTGAATGTATTGGCTGAAGCTGCTATTGAAAAGGAGAAACCAACAGCCAAGGAGAGCATAGCTCCAGTGAAGAAGTCTGCTACTGCTAAAGGGAAGAATCCTATTGTGCCAAAGGGAATTCCTCCTTCTACAACAAGGAGTGTCAGGTTAATGAAGCAACTTGTGAAAGGTGAGCTCCATTTTTGAAGATGGTCTCTTTTTGAAAAGATAAGTAATTGATGAAATACTACATCTGCCACCTATACAGGCTATACAGGCTTCTAGTACTTACTGTTTAGAGTTTTGGATTTTCACAAAGAATTATTCCCATAAACAGCAATAGTGCACACATTCTGTAGCGCTATGGTGCTAAAAAATAGTCTATTTTTTATATTCCACTAGTCTGCTACCTATAACGCTGCCAAATTGCCTAAGACTAATGGCGCTACTAGTACCTAAGGTTTCTACCCATTCTGTCAACATTCAAGTGAAGGTGCTGCGAATTATGATGGCACTACTAAATTTTTAACAGAAGAGTGAATTATACAGGCGGGCGCTGCCGAAAGTTTGACAGGATACACAGGCGGGCGCTACCGAAATTTTGACAGAGGCTCAATTTTGCACAGACGACACACAGGCTTGGTGATACCTTTTCAACTTGCCTATTTTGGAGGTTGCACTACAAAATCACAGGAAATTTGGTAAATGTGCTACAAAGTGCACTACCAAATGATGCTACCAATAGATATCAGGAATCAAGGAGAGTCGAGTTAGCATCTTTATGAATAGTTGATGATGTGGAGAATTGTAGAGATAATAGATGGCAACATGATGAAAGTTACATGCCCTTGAAGAACACTTGGCAGACAAGGAGTTGTGCATCAAAGGGAGATCAAGTCAGTTCAAAGATTGGTTGGATTAGTGACCAACATTTTCCCCTTTTATAGCACAGTTGTTAGTTAAGTTGTTAGATGGAATAACTCCTTAGAGATTTTCATGGGAAGAGGGCCAACTCATACCTCCAGTTGTGACTTCCCCTTTTGTTATAAATAGGTAGTCTAAATGCTTTAGCAAGTTCAGATGTTTGAGCTAGGCTCCCTTATACTATAATATTTTGATAAAGTTACTGTCTACTGGTTATGTACTTGATTCGAGACTTCTTGGTTAATAGAAATTAGCTTTCTTATTCCAACTTATTTGCCTTTGATGTTGAAGTGTTCATGCTTGAATGATTCACATGAATTGTTGTGGTGATATTATGATGTATGTTTGATTATAATATTACTATGATGTTTCTTTAGTGTCCTTAAACTTTGAACTCAAGAATATCTTGTGTTAGAATTTTTCTTCTTTAGGTTTTTTGCAGACCTGATGTTTACAACAACCTTTACATTCTTCTCACTAAATTCTCCCATATGTTCACATTTACTCCCACTTACCGATTGAAGTTATTCAATACCTTGATTTCTAGTGCATGCTAACCCAAATTTCTAAGTTAGAACATTATCATTTTTTAGTCTTATCCATTTGACCCCTCAAAAACTCATATTTGTTTACACATAACCTGATGGGTACTGGGCTTACCTTCATTGCAATATGAAGGTGATTCCTAGTGCTAACACATCAGTATCTAGGAATAAAATGAGATCCATATGATCTGGTTAGGCTTAAGTGAAATAAATTATTAAGGCATGAGTGACATTATGTTGATATCATCCTAACACATGGAGGCTTTATATTGGCTCAAAATGGTACTAATGAGTCAGCCAGACATGACACATGTCACCCATTTTCAAGATATTGACCCAGGTATGCAACGGGTTCCACATGTCCATCTATCACCTCCTGGTTGGATTTGACAAAACTCTACTGGCACGTTGAGCTATCATCTCTTCCTCATCTTATATTTGGTATTTGATGACGATGTCATTGTTGACACTTTGTAAATTGAGATAAGGGGGCAACTCCCGGTGCATTTTTTCGATGAAAACCCCATACTGATCTCTTCCATTGATATGTCACTGAAACAGGGAGGGTCATTGATATTTCACCAAAATAGAGAGGGCCACTGATATTTTGTCAAAACCAGGATAGTCATTGATATAGGCTTGACCAAAAGCCATAAATGGCTAAGGTATGAACAATATTATGTTGATGTCACCCTCTATTATTACATATAGTTGTCAAGGGTAGTAGGTTTTCCAGGTTCACATCCTGCACAAGATATGTCGAAGTGCAACATTTAGAGAAGTCCATTTCGGGTTCAAAATTCAAGCAATAGGCAAGATTAGCTTCAGCGGTGGATATTCCTAAGAATATCAGATCGATGGTTCCTAGGAATCGGGGGTTCAAAATATTGTTAAAGTTGTTTTTCCAAGGTCCGAAGTCCCGAAACCCAAAGTGATCATGAGCCGTATGATCTTGAGGGGGACAAGTGGCAACTGATCCAAGTGTTCAGGGAAATGAGATTTGAGAGTTTTGAAGTGAGAAGTGCATAAAACTTCTGAAGAGACGAAGTCTAAACTCCTGAAGAAATTGTGGACAATTGATCTAAAAATCAACAAGGATTCGAGTATCTTAGTTGCAGTGCCTCTCAAATTTCAGAAGGCCCAAAGTGCCGAAGTGCCCGAAGTCCTGAAGGCCCAAAGCGTCAAAATTCCCAAAGTCTCAAAGAACCCAAAGTCCCAAAGACCCGAAACACCCGAAGCCCAAAGGCTCGGAGTAAGTCTCAGTTGTCCGATTCAAATGGACATGTGGTGCCAGATCTAGGGCTCTGGAAGAAAGAGAAGGGGAAAAATGAGATTTGAGTTTGATTTTCCCAGAGCCCGAAGACCCAAAGGGATCTTAGTCATTGATCCAGGAGCCATGCATTGCCAGATCATTAGCTCTAAGTAAAAGCGCATGAAAGAGGATGAGGTTTGAGATTTGATTTTCTTAGAGTCCGGAGACCTAAAGGAGATCTTAGTCATCGATTGAAAAAGATACGTGGTAGTTATTAGTATGGACATCTGGTGCACTCATCGGTTGTCACACCTAGCACATGTTCGACAGTGACATGTGACACTCAGTCCAGGTAGCCATGGGAATATCATTCACTTCTTTCTTAGTGACATTTGTCACTTCTCTTTCATGACATGTCAGCATAGCAATGATAGGTCATCCTCCGATAGGTGTTATTGTTCAACTTCAAGAGTAGCATCCCCCTCCCCCAGGGCACAGTTTGGTAGATTCTAAAGTTGGTGGGAGGTTAAGCTTGGCAATAGCACTAAATCTAGCAGGTGCTCCCAGATCGTAGAGCGTGTCCTAATCAATGGTCATGATTCATTATGGGGACACAACTTGCTCGATCAATAAATTTATTGAGTGGTCCTGCAATTGAAACTGTGGTTTGGAGAAAGTGATACGTGGCAGAAGGTGGTGGATTGCGAGCCCAAAAGTAGTGTGATTTCAAACCACTTTTGATGGCCCCATAATCACATGATCATATAGTGTCTGATTTGAGAGAAGCATGTGGCCACCCCCTAGGCACTAAGCTTCATCCCAATATCAAGGGTTCAATTAATAAATGAAAGGATTGGTGGTTGGAATCTTGACTCACTCAGTAACTAGAAGGCATGGAGGGCCCAACTATGTTGAATGAACCATCAGTCGTGGTACCCCTATGGTCATATTTTCCTGTAGATCCATACCGATCTGAGCTCGTGTCTGACATAGGGATACATGCACAATCTGATAGAAGATTGCTTGAATGCAATGCTTTGAATGTAGTGATGGGATCACACTCCTGATAGTCGGGGACTGATCCGAGTATAAAGAGATAGTTTTGATATTTTGTTAAGGTCATCAACTAGTCGAGCATGTCTCCTTATTTTGTAATGTTTTGATACCAGAACTGTTCTCTGGTTATGTACCAAATTTGATACTTTCATGTTAATAGAAGTCAACTTCTTTTCATCTCTCTATAAAAACTGTGCTAAAACACTCAAGCATGGAGGATTCAGTCGAGGGTTGTTATGTTGTTGTAATGTAGGTTTGATTACAGTGGTATCATGACTAGTTTTAGTCAGCTCTCTTGTTATCTTTTTCCCTCTTACACTGAATGGCTCGACCATGGAGGATCTAGTTGAGTTGTTGTAGCAGCATTGCGATGTAGGTTTGATCATTGTGCAGTTTTGACTGTGTTGTTTGAACATATTTCAATGTCTGAAACTTGAGCTCAAGAGTGATATTGAGTCTGAGTTTTTCTTCTCCAAGATGCTTGAAATCCTTATGCTCATAGCTCTCTTGTTCACGGTTCTCACTAATTCTTCCCTCTACTCACACTTGAAATCAATTCACTGACTGAAGTTAATGTGACCCTCACTTCCTTGTGCATTTCTTGTCCAGTTTTGTGTTTAACATCATTCATATATTGAGTTTTTCCATTGACCTCCAGTCATATAAAACCAACATTGACCAAAAAATTTGATGGGTATTGGGATTATCCTCCCACACTCTGAGGGTGACTCTCAATGCTAACATTCTTGGCATTGTTGTCGAGGAATGAATTGAAGACATTTCCCTGGGTAAGAACGTCAACGAGCTTCTAATTCTGAAGGTGCATCAGACATCAGAACCATTGAATATGGAAAATTGCACCTGGTGACTCCACTATAGAAGACTCCACTGGGGAGGATCCTATTGACAGAAATATGACCATACTGAAGGGGAAGACTAGGTATCAGTTTATGAGATTTATTCATGAAATATTGTTCTTGTTTATCAAATCATTTCTCTCTTTCCCATCACATATAAAGAGGATTATCCTCGACTTTGTCTATTCAAATGATAATAGGCCTTCCTTTATTTATGCATCCTTGGAAGAAGAAAACATGCCCTCTTGTTGTGTTGTAGATACTGATGTCGTGTCTTCACCTATGCATATTCATAAAAGTGAGATTTGTATTGCATCTCCTCTTGAAATTGATCACCCTTGTAGCCCTTAGGAGGTTGAAAATAATTCATAGTCTTCTCAAATATTGTTACCCTCCATTATTCCTATTGAGCCTTGCCATCAACTCGTTAATCCTCATGATCAGCCCACTGCTTTTCAAATTAAAATCAGAAATAAGTTGTTTAAACCTTTAAGGCTGCCACACGAACTTCATCCTTATCCTTGTTATTCCTTTGAGTATCTTCTTCATTTTACTGAAGAGGATCATATTACAACTGAGAGGCATTTGGAGGCCTTTGAGATATTTGTTGATCAGTTTGAGATTTTTCATGATGATGTTGCCATGAGGTTGTTCTCACAATCCATATCTAGAGATGTTGTGTGGTTTAGATATCTGGAAGCCGGTTCTATTGGCTCCTGGAACGAGCTATGCCATGAATTTTTAAAGTGTTGGGGTGAGAATAAGTCCCTTGATAAATAATGGTTTGAGTTTAATGCCTTGAGGAGAGGGGAAGAGGAATCCTTGGTTGTCTTCAACATGAGGTTTTACAGTGTTTATCATAGTATGCCTATGGAGATCAGACCCTCAGAGACTGTTTCCATGGTGTACTATGTCATGGCTCAACATTCAGAGCTGGTCCTTCTCCTGAGAGACAAGAAATCTTCATCGTTAAGACACTTGTTTGAATATGTTGAAGAAGTCGAAGAGAACATTAGGGCTAGCAAGGGAGTTCATATGCAAGCATATCCTGAAAAATTGCATGTGCCTAAGGAAGAAGATTGTCAACATGTTTTAGATTTGGAGCAAGAAGATAGTGATTATGAATCAGAGCTGGAACAATAGAAAGGAAAAGAGACTGCAACTGATGATGATAGAGAGTTGTTTTTGAAGGACTAAGGAGGTTTTTTAGTTGCAATAAGAGCAGCCGAGATTCTGTCACACAATTCATGATCCTATGGCTATACACATGGAATCATATGTTTCATATTTTGAGGATTTCCAGGATCATACCATGGATCCTTTTCCTTTATACATTGAGGAAAAACATTGTGTGGAAATATGCCATTTTGTGCCTACAGAAGACAAAGGGAAGAGCTTTCCCATGTTTCCTATTTATGATGATTATGATTCTGATCTTTGGGAGAGTCATGAAGAAGAAGAGGAAGAACCAAATGTGTAGTTCATATCCTACCCAAAGCCTGCAAATGAGAAACCATCACCTGGGATAAGTCAGCCTGCATCAACAATTCACTCACTTGTGCTTGCCAAAGACATTTAGCCATGTGTGAGTAGCTATAAGACAGAGCATGTTTTTTGTCAACCCAATGGGCTTTGTCGTTTTCTATATGAACCTGTAAGGGAGTACATGGAGTTGCATTTCCTTCATGTCTGGGATCTGCTCAGCTTTATCCTAACTTCATCACTAGGAGGAGAGATGAAAAGAGTAATCTTTTTGCTGTCACAGTTGCATTGTTTTTATTTGATCAGTGACAGAGTAAACAAGTTTGCATCTAGAGAGTTTCTTGAATGGCTATGGTGGAAGTTTTCTTTCACCTAACGCTTTGTAAAAATCAATTAGTCTAGGAATGTACATAAATAAGTGCCTCCTGGAGCCCATGTATTTTTATTTCATTTTTAGGATAGTGTGATTTTCGGCCTTTAATCCTCAGCAGGATGTTTTTTGAGCATGACTCCATAGCCCAATGCATAAGGCAACTAAAACTGCTTGTTCTTGGTAGCTCGTAGGGAGCATGCCATCCCCTATGGAGCCAAATGTTATCACATATACTTGTCAAGGGAAACAGGTTGTCCAAGTTCATGACCTGCACAATAAATGTCAAAGCACAATGTTCAAAGCAGTGCATTTTGGGCTTGAAATGCAAGCAACAGGTGAGATCAACTTCAATGGCGAACATTCCTCATAATATCAAATCGATGGTTCACAGGAATTGGGGGTTCGAAATATTATTAAAGTTGTTTGTCAAAGGTATGAAGTCCCAAAATTCGAAGTGAGCATGAGCCGTCCGATATTGAGGGGGACAGGTGGTAGCTGATCCAAGCATTTGAGGAAATGAGCTTTAGGAGTTTCAAAGTGAGAAGTGCATAAAAATTTTGAAAAGTTGAAGCCTGAACTCCCGAAGCAATTGTGGAGCATTGATATCAAAATCAACAGGGAGCCATTGATCTTAGCGACAGTGCCTCCCAAAGTCCTAAAGGCTTGAAGTGCTAAAGTGCTTGAAGTCCTGAAGGCCCAAAGCACCGAAGTCTCGAAGTGCCCGAAGTCCTGAAGACCCAAAACACCTGAAGCCTGAAGGCCCAGAGTAAGTCTCACCCATCCAATTCAAATGGACACGTGGCACTAGATCTAGGGCTCTAGAGGATAAGGAAGGGGAAAAAGAAAGATTTGAGTTTGATTTTCCTAGAACCCAGGGACCCAAAGGGATCTTAGTCATTCATCTAGGAGCCACGGATCGCTAGATCCTTAGCTCCATGTAAAAGCACATGGAAGAGGATGAGGTTTGAGATTTGATTTTCCTGAAGTCCAGAGACCCGAAGGAGATCTCAGTTGTTGATTTAAGAGGATACGTGGAAATTATGAGTATGGACATATGGCACACTCATCGATCGTGACACCTGACACATGTTCGACAGTGACACATGGCACTTAGTCCAGGCAGTCATGGGCATATCATTTACTTCTTTCTTAGTGACATGTGTCACTTCTCTTTCATGAAAACTCAACATAGAAGCAACAGGTCATTCTTTGGGAGGTGTTATTGTTCAACGTCAAGAATAACATCCCCCTCCCCTAGGGCATGGTTTGGAAGATTCTAAAGTTGGTGGGTGGTTAAGCTTGGAAGTAGTGTTAAATATAGCAGGTGCACCCAGATCATAGACCGTGTCCAGATCAATAGCCATGCTTCATTGTAGGGATGCAACTTGCTCGATCGATAAAATTATTGAGTGGTCCCGCAATTGAAACCATGGTTTGGATAAAGTGATACATGGCAGAAGGCGGTGGACTACGGGCCCAAAAGAGGTGTGAGTTCAAACCGCTTTTGACGGCCTCGCAATCACTTGCTCATATAGTGTCTGATCCGAGAGCAGCACATGGCTTCCCCCTAGGCACTAAGCCTCGTCTCGATATCAAGGGTTCAATTAATAAATTAAATGCCTAGTGGTTGGAACCTTGACTCACTCAGTAATTAGAAGGCATGGAAGACCCGACCGTGGAGAATGAACCATCAATCATGGTACCCCTATGGTTAGATTTTCCTGTAGACCCATACCGATCTGAGCCCACGTATGACAGAGGGATACATGCATAGTCTGACATAAGACTTCTTGGACGCAATTATTTGAATGTAGTGATGGGATCACACTCCTGATAGTCAGGGGCTGATCCAAATATAAAGAGATAGTTTTGATATTTTGTTAAGTTCGTCAACTGGTCGAGCAAAGATCCCTATTTTGTAATGTTTTGATACCAGAACTATTCTCTAGTTATGTAACAAATTTGAGACTTTCATGTTAATAGAAGTCAGCTTCTTTTCATCTCTCTATAAACATTGTGCTAAAACACTCGGGCATGGAGGATCCATTCGAGGGTTGTTATTCTGTTGTAATGCAGGTTTGATTATAGTGGTATCGTGACCAGTTTTAGTCAGCTCCCTTGTTATATTTTTCCCTCTTACACTGAATGGATCGGGCATGGAGGATCCAATTGAGTTGTTGTAGATGCATTGTGATGTAGGTTTAATCATTGTGTTGTTGTGACTATGCTTTTTGGAAACATTTCATTGTCTAAATTTTGAGCTCAAGAGTGATCTTGAGTCTAAGTTTTTCTTCTCCAAGTTGCTTGAAATCCTGATGCTCATAGCAGTCTTGTTCACCTTTCTCATTAATTCTTCCCTCTTCTCACACTTAAACTCAATTCACTAACTGAACTTAATGTGGCCCTCACTTCCCTATGCATTTCTTGTCCAGTTCCATGTTGATCATGATTCATATATTGAGTTATGTCCATTGACCTCCACTCATATAAAACCAACATCCACCAAAAAACCTGATGGGTACTGTTAGTATTCAAATTCACAATATTCAAATTTGGACTTTTGGTCATGACAGGAACGCTACTAGAAAAGGGACATTCCTATAGAACCATTATAAAGAATCATATTATTTCTTGAATCCTTCTCCAGATTCATTTTCGGGCCTGTTACACATCAAAATTACTCATTACAATGATGGCCTAGTGTCATCATTATCAATGTCGTAAGTGTCACATTTTGGCCACAAGTGTTGAAAAATCATACTGTCATCTTACCTATGTCATGCCACGGATGACATTATCAAGAACACTCAAAAGACACCTCAAAAGACTAGTTTTGAAGAGGATAAATCATTTGATAGAGAGTACAAGTCTATTTCCATGGAAAAAACCACTCAAAAATCAATTTTGGAAGGCAACTCTCCCCTATACACTGTTAGGGAGTGCCAGCACTCTGTACCCTATTTTGGGGGAGCATTTCAATGCTCTGTGCCCCATTATGAGGGAGTTTTGGCCTTTTTTGAGAAAATTTTGGACTGCTGAGGAAAATCAGGGAAGAATCCCCTCATATATGAAGTTGGTTGGAGTCATATTTGAGGTCAAGGGTCGATATTAGAGAAGATCCACAACTAAAGGAAAAGAATCCTCAACCTATCCTAAGAATATACTAAGTGGTTAGGCCTCTCCAAGCCTATATAAGGATCCCTCTTCATGGTAAAAGGAGGAGACATTGAAGGCATCAGACTTATGATCTCATAAGGGAGATTTATTATTGAAGCATCAACATTTTGTGTGGATTATTTGAGCAAAGGGTTGGACAATGAGAGATGGGAGAGGTTTCTACACCTTCATCAAAGGTATACAAGTATTCTCTATTGTTATCATTAATATACATATGTGCTTGGCCTATTTCTTTCAAGGTTGTGTTGTTTCTACATGAACTTGTCTCTATTAGATAGATCTGGTTTCAAGCTAATATTAGTAGAATAGGAAGTTTGTTCTATATTTGTTTGTTTTGTAGGACTTATCAAGGAGCTTGGGGATCAAAGCTTATCTTAGACTGTGAGAGGATGAAAAACATTTAAAAGGTACCCCTTTCTTCCTCTTCTCTATACTTTAGTTTAACTAAATTTAAAAGGATATCAGTGACCAASTTTAGCACTCTTTCTGTCTTGGTCTTAGGAGTCTAGAGCCCAAGAGGATATCCACTTTTCCACAGGGAGATTCTCCTRTAACCTAAATTGGTGACTCCATTGGGGATGCTCGAAGCTTTTAGCTTTAGTTTCCTTCCTAAATCTTGTCTTAGCCTTTGCTCATTTTTTACCTTAATCATAACGTGTCTTTGATTCTTAGATGTGTTGATTGACTCTTTAATTCATCTTATACACTTTGAATTTATGAGTTTCCTTGAATTTTTGGATTTCTGGGCATTTTTCTGAATTTTGAGAAGCTAGCACTCCCCTACCTCTGCTACCAGAGCACTGGTGCCCCCTGCCAGGCTTCCACAGAGCGTTGCAACACKCTGGTTCCCTTGACACCAGAGCGTTGCTCTTTTTCTATTAGAAATATTGTAGGGATTTAGACCCTGAGTCCATTTATTTTTGGGTTCATCTCCTTAGAGTTCTTATCACCTCATTGTATCCTTGTTTGGGTCTCCAACACCTTGATTCCTGAGAATTGATTACCTTTTGTTTGAATTTTTTTTTTACTTCTTTTCCTTACTTTGAGTCACTCTTCTCCTTCGAAGACTTGAAATCAAATTACTATTTTCTTCTCATTTATCTGACTAAATGAAAGCAATGGTAAGGAAAATCAGAGATCTATCAACCATTCGATTTGATATTTGAGGTCAGTTTTCCAACATTTCTCCTTTGTTTGAGATTTTTGGTTCTTTTTTGCGAATTTGGTTTTCCTTTTTGTTTCTTTTTTAATCACAACAAGAGTGTGTTTTTGTTTGTGTGAAGTTTCCTTCCGATTGTCTAAATCTCATTGATCTTAAATTTTGATTGGCATAGGAAGCCTTACATCAAATTCATTATCATTCACACATAAACAAAAGTATATATTTTTTCTGATTTGTTTTTGGATCTTAGAACATTTCTATAAACATTTTAGCATTATATTGGATTTAATTGAGAAACAATTGCATGAGGATACTGCATCTTAGTGTTTGACAGTGAAAAGAACATTTTTATCCTTCCCTTAAGTAGGCATTCATTGAAATAAAAGATTGTTTATCATCTCTTATGCATTTTTTGGGAATTGAGTCATTATATCATCAAGTTTCACTTTCATACACCCCTGAGTAAAGAACAACTGCAAAATTAACACTAATTAAAATTGATCTAGAACATTTTGTTTTTAGAATCTCCCACCAACATTAGAATAGGATTAGCGCTTTGGATTAGGCTGTGACTAAAACTCTCCAAAGAATTCAAAACAATCATTAGTATCTTGCGATAGGGAGAGAAAATCCAATTGTCGTATAGGATTTCTGGGATCCCCCTCTCACACAGGGGTTACACACGAGGTCGTTGTTATAACCCTAATTTGCACTAGACATGCTTACTTGGCATCATGCCATCTTAGATTCCTTCTTTTCCAAAACACTTCTTAACAACTCTTCTTAAAAACCCCTTTTATAAAGGTCCATGCACCCTGCTACATTACTGCACGCGTGTACATGCTAGCTGACACAAGACAACCCGCGTGTACCTACAAAAGCACGAAAAAAGGAAAGTTGTTGATGGAACACACAACTTTGGGTAAGTTAACTAAACCTTTTGGCCATGCATGGTCATACATTCTACCAAATACCTAGCTTCTTCTAGCCTATAAAAGAAGGGTTAGGGTCCCATTTCGAAGAGGAGAATCATAGTAAAGAAACTATACCTGGTTGAGTATTCCCTTTGTCCCAACCTTTAGCCATCCTTGTGCAAAGAGAAGTATAGAAAAAAGAAGTTGGAAGACAGTGAAAGAGGAGCCCAGGACCGGGATCGAGGAGCAGTAGCTGACTTTATCATTGTAAGGTATCATTGTGAAGTTAATAAAAGAATTGCTTTTCCCATCCCGCCATATGAGATTGTTATTATTGGAATATTGGTTGTATGATTGATTAAATATCTAACCCGTTAGTTCATAGATCAAATGCATGTGGATTTATTTTCTTGTCTTTAGTGAATGTAGGTCAACATTGGGAGGAGAGTTGCAATCAAAGAATGACCAAGCGCGAAAAGGGATCGACATCAAATACGAAAAATAAGGTATGTCAACTTAATCTCTTGAGCCTTTTATTTACATATGAGTAATGGGATTTAGGCATGGGATGATGGTAAAATGTAAGAATTTTTAGGTCATTTCTTCATGCATGATAAAAACCTTAGTGCTAGTTCATATGAGGGATTTCCCACCCACAACAGAATTGGTGACCATATAGGCTCGGGAGTCCTTTTTGTTTTTCCTGATTACGAGTTTGAGCCTTATTTGCATGATTCCTTTTTACTCTTGACCTCACCCTTGGGACTCCCCAAAAACATAACAGGTCTTCTTTTAAGACCTTTTCAGACCCTCTAAAAATGAAAAGATTGTGGAGCGATCTTGTGGCCTTTCACGCTCATTAAACTGAAATTTGAAGTCACGTCTATCCGGCGATAGTTTACCCCTTTTTCGATCTAGACGGTCAAATGTATGAACAAAGGTATACTCTAAGGAACTTCAGTTCGCTAGAAGAGTACTCTCAGGTATCATTTTAACCCTTTTTCGGGCTTGAGGGATTAAATGTATGAAAAATGAACCCCCACAGAGTCCATAGTTAAGATTTTTTTAGAGTCCTTAAAAATGAAAAAATGGCTGAGTGATCTTGTCTTTATCACACTCATTAAAATGGTTTTGAATAGAAGTATTTTCGGTGCTAGTTTACCCCTTTTTCGAACCAACTAGACTACCTTCAAAAAAGGTACCCCAGTGGAGTCTCCTTTTACGTTTTTCAGACTCTCTAAATATGAAAAACCATTGAGATTACCTTCTTTGGGCTCGTTAAACTCACATCGAAGGATGTTACCATTGTGTGTTTTATTAATCACATTTTCATACCTGCATCTTTGGCCTAATGTCGGTTCCATGTTGCTCTCAACTGAACCATCTAAAGCATGCCTTATACACAAGCTCTGTAGCACTTTGCCTCTGCATCTTGACACCTTTGGCCCCTTGAGGATTTTTCCTGAGTGTCCTTACTTTGAACATCAATCTTGTCCCTGTGCCTTGAACTTGTATGTTTGCAACACTCATTCCTACTTTGTAATGTAACATTCTTTTATTCTTTTTCCAAAATTTTTGAAAAAGACAAAAAAATCAAATATACCCCAAAAAGAGGAAGGGAAAAGTATTTTCTTTATTGGCAGCATAATGAGTCGCCCTTGGATAAAGCACATTTGTCTGTTTGTTTGTCAAACTCTGAGATTTAATACAACCTTAGGAAGTTGTTCTCGCTACATAGAGTTGTGTCCTCCTCCATTTGATTATTCTTCCAAACATATGGAGAGTTTGCGTTGCCTCCTGCCTCATAAACTTATGTTAATGTCATGTTGTATGAGTCTCATCATTTTTCATGCTATTGTCCAAGGTAATTTTTTACCAATCCTGAGTCGGACCCTTTACACGTTTTCTCTTTCCCTCATGCCCGACCATCCTGAATGTCCAATCAAGTCTTTGTTCGGAATCAATGAAGCCTTTAGTCTGATCATCAAGATTCTCTAGTCCATGACACATGAGCCGTCGAAGACCTCTGGGTAGTGAAGTCGTACACTCATATTACACTCCTACCCAATTTTTGAAGATTTTGAAGTTGTTGCTCGAGCTCTGAAGACCTCATCTCCAACCATTAGGCCTTATCAGCTTCTAGAAGATGGATACTCTACACGTATATCTTTTTGATTTCCATATGTAGCTCCATTGTGTATTTCTTGTGGCTACACTTTATATAGTTATATGACATGGATCTACAATGTATTTGATTGGTAGCCATGATTTTATTTTATCCCAAGCATGGGTATGCCCGCCTAGGTGAGACAATTATTATTTTGCAGATGACACCTCCTGATTTCTAGTCCCTGGGCTCACTTGTTTGGCACATCGGTGAAGATTGTTAATGTATTTCAGCCATCAGATGCTCTTCTGACCTCACACACTAGGGGGCATCTGTTATAACCCCAATTTACACCAGACATGCTTACTTGGCATCGGGCCATCTTAGATTCATTCTTTGCCAAAACATTACTGAACAACTCTTCTTAAAAACCCCTTTTATAAAGGCCCACGCGCCCTGCTACATTACTACACGTGTGTACATGCTAGTTGACCCAAGACAGCCCGCGTGTACCAACAAAAGAACGAAAAAAGAAAAGTTGCTGACGGAACACACAACTTTGGGTAAGTTAACTAAAAATTTCAGCCATGCATGGCCAGACATTCGACCAAATACCTAGCTTCTTTTAGCCTATAAAAGAAGGGTTAGGGGTCCCATTTGGAAGAGGAGAATCATAGTAAAGAAAATATACCCGGTTGAGCATTCTCTTTGTCCCAACCTTTCTCCATCCTTGTGCAAAGAGAAGTATAGAGAAAAGTAGTTGG
Organism: Picea mariana; assembly: GCA_032191745.1. NCBI lineage: Eukaryota > Viridiplantae > Streptophyta > Pinopsida > Pinales > Pinaceae > Picea > Picea mariana. The sequence continues at coordinate 370,251 of JASDQU010101797.1, read as the reverse complement.
AAGATAGTGAAAGAGGAGCCCATGACCAGGATTGAGGAGCAGTAGCTGACTTTATCGTTGTACGGTATCATTGTGAAGTTAATAAAAGAAATGATTTTCCTGTCTTGCCATATGAGATTGTCATTATTGGAATATTGGTTGTATGATTGATTAAATCTCTAACCCGTTAGTTCATAGATCAAATGCATGTGGATTTCTTTTCTTGTCTTTAGTGAATGCAGGTCAGCATTGGGAGGAGAGTTACATTCAAATAATGACCAAGCGCAAAAAGGTATCGACATCAAACATGAAAAATAAGGTATGTCAACTTAATCTCTTGAGCCTTGTATTTACATATGAGTAATGGGATTTAGGAATGGGATGACGGTAAAAAGTAAGAATATTTAGGTCATTTTTGCATGCATGATAAAACCCTTAGTGCTAGTCTGTAGGATGGATTTCCCACCCACAACAGTCACATTCATGAGAGTTACGAAGATTATCCCTTCGTGGTTCAATTGTTCATAGTAGTCAGATCGTATATTGGGGGTTCTTCTTGAGGTTCAACTGTTTTCATTTGGTATTGATGCTTCATGAATTCTGAATCCATTCAGGGTCCTCTGGAGTTCTATCAATCCACTTGTCCTCAATTCTCTCGAAGGATTTCAGACTTGTTATCCTCCCCATATGTTCGGACTGGACTGTCAATTGTACCCACCCAGGGGATGACTACAAGTTGGTGTACTTAGTAGCCATAATATTTAGGTTCTTACATAAGGTGACGGTGAAGGGAAGTCTCATTGTACCTAAAACAAACATTGGTTAAACTCACTAGGGCTCCTTGGAGGGTAAATCCACAATTATTGTGTGGAATCTTGCCCCAAGGTGTAAGTCCATTAAGCAGGTCTCCATCATAACTGTTCCACCCACTCATATCCTGGCCCCTTCTTGACTTGATCACGTGACATTGGATTTCATCACCAACTAGTACGATCATCAAGAGAAGGTTTTGTTTGCTTGGTTTGAATACTAGATTTTTAGTGTATGTTGTTTCTTTTCATTAGTCAAGCATAGATTTATTTTTTCATTCATTACTTAGCTCAAGAAACATTGGCCTTCACCGTTCACGTAGGATGCAAGGGTTACCCCTAGAATATCCTGAGGGTTATCTACCTTCGCTTCCTAACTCTTAATAAGGCCCTCCTGAGGCTCATAAAAAACTAGGATATGAGGTTGGAAGCACACACTCTTTGGAACAGTTTTGAGTTGTTTCTGATTCTTTGGAAGCTTTTCGAATCAACCCATCTTTGATTATTAGGCGAGAACCGCATCTGCTGCGGGTGAACTCATATGGAGAGGTTTTTTTTATGGAGGATACTAAGGTACCCACCAGATATCATGCAAGATCTGGAGTAGAGGATCTCTTTTTCCAAAGTGAATCATTTAGGAACCCCACTCATATTATTGGAACCTTTGGTTTTGATTCTGTCCCTTTAACAGTACGTGATCTATACGATAACCTAGGAGCGAGTCTTGATCAACCTATGGCATCAAAAGTGCCTGAGACATATGTTAGTTATACGATACATTTAAATCAATTTACTAGTATGACCAGTAATGTCATCATCATTCCAGACCAATTGTTGATTGGTTCTCACTCAAAACCTAGTATCCAGATGGCCCATTCCACTATGGTCCCGCATGTTGATACAATCCCCACCGGAAATGTGACACCATCCCAAGCTATGATTGGAACGCCACTTAGACCAAATCCATCTGTTCCACTTGTGTACAGAAATTTGAATCCTTCCATAGCCAACACTACCCATGTTACACCGAGAGGTTCTATCCCTACACCTTTGTTTGGAGGAACTGGTCTTGGTGGCTCCAATCCGATTGGATTCTCTAGTCATTCATTTTCTGGTTTCCAGATCCTTCTAGGAGCTCAACCTCATGCTGGGGGGAAACCTCCATTTGGGAGTTAAAATCAAATGGGGAAAAAATATCAGCTTGGGGGAGAATCCCAGACTAGATTCCCTAACCCATTGTATGGAAAAAATGTGACACCAAATCCTTGGCACATTCCTTTTTTGGGAAATCCACTATTCCCTGGGAGGAAACATCCTCAAGGACAAAAAAAACCTTATCCTCCTTATGGAAAAAATGTTTATCCACCTTATGGGAAAACCCATCAACCAACTGTTCAAGGATAAATTCGTGAGTGCGGACACAGACCAATCTCCTCAGATCCACCTGG
>JASDQU010101797.1:302087-315830 GCA_032191745.1 Picea mariana | reverse complement strand
TATCTTAATAATTATTTAAAAGGCATAAAATTGTTTAAGCTTATAAACAACTGATTCACCCCCCCCCCTCTCAGTTGTTCTAGTATTTCCAACATACTATCTGAAATGCTACATGGTAAGGTAGACGAGGTTTTAAGTCGGTTGTATCTAACATGATGGTGCCCAGATTACAAGTCTCAGTAGAGCCCAAAGTGGTGAACAAGGCTTCCCTCTGAGCAGGGCAGCTTTGGAGGACCTCCAAAGAAGACATCGCACAAGGGGTTTGTGATAAATCCTCCACCACAGAGTAATTCTCGACGGCCCTTGCATTTGGGTTGTGAGAAGCTTTTTTAAATGCACCCTTTGGAATGCGTGTCATTATTTCTCCCAATGGCTTCTCAATCTGTAGAGGAAGAGATGGGAGATCAACTTCTTTACGCTTCTTAGAAGCACTTGGTTTACTATAGTCATGCACTCTAGTTGATATGAAAGCATCGCCCCTAACCATATATATGTTCGCTGATGAGGGATTGTTTGGAGGCAGGAAAGTTTCTTGGCTGCCCCCTTCTGTGCTTGTAGAGGCTTGAGTTAGATTTTGCCCATGTTGAAAGGGATTAGTCAACACTGCCTACTGTTGTTGTGTGACAAAATTTTGAGCCTCTGCAAGTTGAGGACAAAGATGGGTCGGGTGGTCTTCTTCACACAAGTTGCATGGATACCTCGCCTTCCATTTTTTTGTGTTGTCCCCGCCAGCATTATCAGTGGATTTTTTATCCCCCTTACCCTTCTTTCATTGTTTTTTCTTCCTTTTAGGCTGCTGGGTGGCCTTTGGGTTAGTCGACTACATAGTGTGTACTTCCAACGTTTGGGTAGGGGGTGCAGCCAAAGCAGTAGTTTGGCTGGCCACTATGTGTTGTATGGATAATTGTTGCAACTGTTTTGTCAATTGCTCAGCAGGCTTGGTTTGTGCTGAACCAACAATACCATCAGCATGTGGGCCAACTCTCTGTCTAGTTTTATCCAGTATCGAACGTGGCGCATGTGGAAAGATGTTGTATAATAAACCAAACTGAGAATAGATGAGATCAAACTGTTGATCCCTCATGATGGCATCTTCCTCGGAGAATACTTCAGATGTCGTGATGTCTTTGGATAACTATGGGACCAAATACTTAAAGAATCACTCAAGCATGAATGCTGGTGGGACTGGTACTTTGATTAAACTCTTTCAGCGTCTCCACTCTTGGATATGATCAGAGATATGGTTCGCTGTTGTCTGTTCAAAATTGGCGAGCAGCTCTGTGCCAACATCATATCTCACAGGTAACTAGAAATGGTTAAGGAAGGCCATTGCCAGTTTCCAAAAGAAGATTATCTTGAGCAATCGAGCTCGATGTACCATTTCGCAGCACTCCCAATAAGAGTACATTGAAACAATCACAACTATATGAAGTCATCTTTCAATGAGTTAGATGAGCACCAAAGATGAAAGGTGGTCACATGATCACCTGGATCTTCATTAGGCTTGGCCTTGAACTTTGCAATGTCCGAAGGCAACTTCGTCGGCATAGGAGGACAACGTGTATCATGACAAATAGGATCATTTAACAACCTTGTCAAATCTGGCAAGTGTAAATTTGCCAGGAATGGTAGTTTGGGTTGCTGCTGATAACCTGGGAAAAAGGGTCCTGGAGTTTGACTGGCACCAGGTTACCAGGAAAAGTTTGGTTGCTGGCCCGGATTCTGATAGAAACCATGGCCCTGACCAGCGTAAGTATTTTTCATCTATGGAGACATCATCGGTTGATTTCCCAAAAAGGACATAGAGTGTTGGGCATGCATTGTATTCGAAGGACTTTGGGAAGGATTACCCCATGCCGGTCCTGCGAGTAGAAGCATAGTAGTCTGTCTGGGGTTCCATTGACTATGGAAAGAGTTACCCCAGAACGAAATTCCTAAGGAGGGAATGGATCCTTGTCCTGAGTTCCAAGGTCCTGCTATGTGTGCCCCCTGTGCAGGAATAGTACCCTGCGTAGGAGTAGATTGTCCAAAAATGGGGTTTCCCCTAGTCGGGAAAGTGGTTGATGAGAAACTATTGTTACCAAATGTCTTGTTCCAAGAAAACAATGTCGAACCTACTGGCATACTGTGCGAAGGTGTTCCTTGACTCCCTACTCCAAATAAACTAGTGTGTGTAGGCTGCCCGGCGGACTGCTGATGCAGACCACCAAGCGAAGGGGACGAGGGAGGGATATGACCTCCTGCGTAAGGAAAAGCGTTAAAAGGGACATGAGTGCCCCCAAGGTGACCTTGCAGAGGATCACTAGAGCTCCCTACCCCCATACCCAAAGTCTGTAAAGTGGAGTAGGTTAGTACAGGACTTGTACCCGAACTAGGCATATCGTATGATAACGGAGGGCCTGTCGCACTAGGTGTGAAGGGGGTTATGGCTGCCACTATAGATGGGTTCGGTCCACTGTGCGATGTAGTTGCAACCAAGACCATGGTGGCTYAGACCGATGATAGTAGGTTAGGAGATGACTCTCCTATGGTGGCAACTATGGTGGGAATTGACGAATTCCTAGAAGGAGTAACAACATTTGTTTCYATTGCTATGTGAGGCACTATTTGGCATTCATGAAATTGKATTGGTACAATAAACGGTGCCAAGATATTAGTGGTTGGGGTTTCAACCAAGATAAGAACGGTTGCTTCAAGGTCCAAAACGGTTGATTCCTYCGAGAGTTGTTCGGGCACAAAGGTTTGTAACCTGGTCACTTCAAAAGACCCTTGTTGGTCTAGCTTCCACCTTAATGGTGGCAGGGGTGGCTCCAGTGTAACCGGCGGCAGGCCAAGAAGCCTTCGTGACCGGTGGAGCTTGAGATCCTCCACTCTGTGAGAAGATCCAAKACATGCTAAGGTATTCTAAACATTCAAAAGTAACACACACTAAAAAGAAGCCCCTAAGAGAGAAGACAAGCAATCACTAAACTATTTGGAAGAATAGTTACAACAACCAACACTAGAGAAACTTACTGGTGCAAGTGAAACTCCAACACGGAAGAACCCTCTGGGTATACTCTACAAATCATGGCCCGATGTCTGTCCTAGGGACCACAGTATACCCCCACAGTCACCTGTGTATGTCCCTAAAAAGATTGGCAACTAGGTTGCCAGCACGCGAACAGTCACCAGGTGAGTACAGTTGAAAGTCGGGTAGACCACAATGAGCAGGGTATCGAGCTCGAAACCTGTCAAGGGTATCAAGAGAAAATGGTATGGAATACAACTAAGGACCTCAAATGGATTTGAGACCCACGAATCCCCATGGCAAATGCAAAAAACGGAATCCCAAAACAAGCCATCTATATGTGTTCTCCACTACGATTGGTCCGGCTTTGGAGGGGTTATCTCCACTACCTTTCTTCACGTGACCTCGTGTTTATCCCCTGTGTTAGAGGGGGGTCCTGGATAAATTCCATGAAACTAGACTTAGACACTCCCTATCTCAGAATCTAATGTTTGGTTTTGAATGGCCTTGAAGAGTTTCCTCTCCAACCTAATCCAAGGCCCTAGTCCTGAACTAGTTTGTGAACCCTACAAACATAAAAGTCTAGTAGATTTTAAAATTAGCATCGCTTTTATGGATTTGTCTTACATCAAGGGGTATGAGGGTGAAACTGATGATGTGTAAAAGATGAAAGCAAAAATGAAGGAAAAAGATGGAAACAAAAAACTTTTACTAAATGCAAAATTTCAACAACTTTTCACAAACAAAGATTTTTAATTTTTCTATGATTTTGGATAGAAAAATCAAAGGAATTTCGCTCGACTATGAGCTACTTATGATCTAAGTGAACTGCAAAAAATTACGAAATAAAAGACTTTTCCCTAGCTAGTGATGCAGAAACACACTCTTCAACCAAAGAAGAAAATGAAAATAGATTTATTTATTTATTTAAGTGCTAGTAAAGCGAGAAAGGGAAAATAACAACAAGMAAAAAAACAAGAAAAACAATTCYGGCTTAAAGCRCAGATCGCAAAGAATCAGATTAAAGAATCACACAAAGGCAATTGAAAAAACAATGACTATCATGCTTGTCTAAAAACCATAAAACAATTTTTTTTTTTTTTTTCTGTCAACTACTAACTGAGAAAAAGAAGGCTAAGGGTAAGATGAATCCTAAGCTACTGACTATTCAAACATCGATTCAAAAACCTGAGAGGAATACTTCTTATCAAAGGAGGGGATGACTGCCCCACCCTGAACAAAAAGTAGCCTGTACAAGCACGCGACTGTCACTCAAATAGCACGCGTGCAAACGCGTGCTGAACAGAGACAGAGGGCATGTACACGTGGCCTGACCTTGTATAGGTCGCGTGTATATCTAAAATCTAAGGAAAAATATGAAAACAGATAGACCAGACCAGGAAGAGGCCTCTGGTATTGATAACCAGGATCCCTTGAAGGATTGGATACTCTTTCTAATAGAAAAACAAATAATGCAAGAAAAAATAATAATGCAAAAACCAATCTGAGATAGGACTGTTAGCAAACAAGACTCAGATAGAATTCCAAAAAACCCCGTGAGAATGTGTGATTCTGACAGGGAAGAGGAGGACTGCCTCTAAGGTTCTCTAAACTTTTACATGCTACTTCTATCTCTACAGCTAGCGTTCACATGCGGGCTCTCAGAGGATAGGGCGTGGGTACGCACGTTCAGGCCTTCTGCAGGCCGTGTGTACCTCTGTGTGTCCCGAAAAAAATAGTCAAGCAAAAGTCAGGGAAAGCTGGTATGGAAAACCAGACTCCCTGCTAGCTCAGACCTTACAGAAAAAGAAAAGACAGGCAAAGAAAAAACAGAAAACCTAGTCTTTAAACTACCCAAAAACTTAAATAAATCCAGGAACCCTAAAGAGTATTCTCCCCAGTATATTCGCCAATTTTGTTGTTGGGAAAAACACCCTACGGACTAGCAAAATAGAGTTCATACTTTTCATGCATATTTGACCGAATAGAAACTACTTTTTTAACCTACATCCCAAGATTTAAATCCCCTTTTCTTAGGTAATGCATGGAAAGGACCACCTACCTTATTACCGGCGTTCGATGTCGATCCTCCATTGTGCTTGATTCCTTGTTCGCAATGCTCCTTCCAAAGATGACATGCACTCAAGAAAAAAAACAACTATGCATGCATGCTACTTCTATACTCAAGGGTTAGAAATCAAGCATAAACTAATCAAACCATAGACAGTTCATGAATTGGGACGAGAAAATCATTCTCTTTATTATTTAAAGTGAGTCAACTTACAAAAGCTGAGATTGGCCACCRCTCCTTGAACCTGATCCTGGGCTCCTCTTCTTCTGTCTTTCAACTGCTTTGCGTTAAATATCCTTTGGCATGAGGAAAGGCTAAAGGGTTGGGACAATGGAATACATAAATGGGTAGAGTTTCTTCGCTATATTTTTTCCTCTTCCAAATGGTACCCCTACCCCTTACTTTATAGGCTAGAAGGAGCTAGGGTTTTGGATGAACCCTTGGCCATGCATGGCTAGGAGTTTCAGTTAACTCACCCATAGATTTTTTTTTCCATCGACAACTTTCATTTTTTTGTGATTTTGTAGGTACATGCGGGCTGTTGTGAGTCAGCTAGCATGTACACATGTTCAGTAATGGGTTAGGGCACGTGGGCCTTTACACAAGAGGATTATCAAAGAGTTGCTCAGTAGAGTTTTGGCAAAGAAGGGATATGAGTTGGCCTAATGCTAGGTAAGCATGTGTGGTGCAATTTAGGGTTATAACAAGCCTCTACTTGTATCATGTCTTTAGTGTGTTGGAAAGGTTTTAAATCACTTGCACTTAACAAATCCCCAACGATGTTGTGCGCATTTGATGGGAGAGGTTTTCATCCCCATGGACTCTTGCAGCCCTTGTCCATCCATTTGGGTGACAAAACTGTCATCATTGACATCGAGGTGGTTGATGCCCCCCTCCATTACAACTTATTACTTGGAAGAAGTTGGTTTTATGCTATGACTGTCATTTCTTTGTCGATGTTTCGATGTGTACAATTTCCTCATCAGRGAAAAATTGTCACTGTCTATCAGTTAGATTTTTGTACACCCAACGCTCCCGCTCCCTCTACCAACAATATTCCATTCTTGGGAGATCACAAAATCATGTATGGAAGTGTTGGTGTAGGATTGTTAAAATATTCCACCCTCATGGGAACCTTCCCTGCACCACTTCATCCTACCAYGCCTCATATTGCCACAATCAATATGATTTCGACTACGACTTATCAGTCTTTGGAATCATTTGATCCCTGGATTGTACCTAGTCCTCTAGATTTTTATGTGCTAGGTGACACCRTGCCACTTAATCCAGGAGAGGCTTCATACATTKCTATTCAATCAGCCTCTCCCTCCTCGGATGACCAACATCTCTTGGCACCCGACACCTACTCGATGCCATCTTGATTAAATTCCTTAACATCTTCCTTTGACTACATTTATCAAATATTTCCATCCGATGAATCTATTATGGAAATGATTAGCATTGATGATGTACCTTGGGATGATAACAATCATCGATCCTCTTTTCTTCCACCTCTTGAAGAAATACAAGAAGATATAAACTCTATCTTCCCCCCCGATGTTGTCTACTTTCCACAATCACCCATACTTACACAAGATACTATTTCTGAGGGGAATTTAGGAAACATTACCTCTACAGTCATTATTGACATTTCAATCAAGGAAGGTGTCGTGGAAAATATTAATCTCGATGTTAATTGTTCACCCGAGGAAGTGGTTTCTTATACCACTGTATTTAAAGAATTCCGTGATGTCTTCGCTTGGAGCTATGAGGAAATGTCAGGGATCGATCCTTCGATCATTTTGCATGAGATTAAAAACTACCTAGCTGTAAAACCTGTTCAACAGAAACTCCACCTGGTCCATCCTAATAAGACCGAGGCTATTAAGGAAGAAGTTGATAAATTGTTGAAATCTAGCTTCATCTATCTTGTCCCTTTGACGGAATGGGTTTTGAATATTGTTCCAGTCACTAAGAAGCAAGGGACCATTCATGTCTGTGTTGATTATAGGGATCCCAATAAGGTTTGTTTGAAAGACAACTACCCTATGCCCTTCATTGACTAGATCATTGATAATTGCGCAGGTAGCGTGATTTTCTATTTCATGGATGGTTTCTCAGGGTACAACCAGATTGACATTTTACTTGTTGATCAGCATAAGGAAACCTTCATATGCCCATGGGGAGCTTTCTCCTATCGGAAACTACCATTTGGCCTAAAAACCATTGGTGCCACATTCCAATGAGCCATGTCATATGCTTTCCATGATATAAAACATATTGCAGAACCTTACCTCAACGATTTACCTGCTCATTCATCACGTCGACCAGACCTTTTTGGTCATCTATGAGCTATTTTTATTCGATGTCAGTTTTACCGCATTCGTTTGAACCCACATAAATGTATCTATGATGTCAAATTAGGTCAACTCCTCAGCTTCTTTGTTTCCAAGGATGGGATTTAGGTGGATCCCTTAAAAATTAAAACCATCCTTGCTTTAACTCCACCTAATAATTTGACACAACTCCAAAGTTTGTAGGGGAAATAAATTTTTCTCTTCTGTTTCATTTATAACTACGCTAATATTACCAAAGGATTTATGTGATTGTTGCAGAAAGACACCCCTTTCATCTGGGATGACATTGCTCAACAATATTTTTCTTCTCTTAAGCATGCATTGACCAATGCACCTCTGTTGCATCCTCCAAATTATACGCAGGACTATATCCTTTACTTAGCAGCCTCTACTTCCACTATTTTTATGGTGTTAGTTCAAGAGGACCCTATCAGTGAGGAACACGTGATATATTATTTGAGAAAAATTCTATCTGGTCCAGAGATCCGATATTCACATGTTGAAAAGTTGGTTCTAGCAGCCGTCATCATTGTCCAAAGATTTTTTCATTAAATTTTTCTATGCACCACCACAGTTATCGCAGACTCCAACCCCATGTATCACATTCTGGCATGTCAAGTTCTTGGGGGAAAATATTCCAAATGGATCATCATCCTTTAGGAATTTGATCTCAATTTTTTTAAGTCCAAAGCTAAAAAATCCTTGGTGTTTGTGGAGCTTATCTGCAACCTTGCTCATGTTGATGATGATACTAAGCCCAAATATCCTCTCCCTGATGAGAATTTGTTCCTCATCAACATGTTCGACCCTTGGTATGGAGATATCATTCTTTATCTCCAAACCCAACGTTTTCATCCCAATATCTCTCATGAAGAATGTCATCGTATTCACCATCCTTCTCGCCACTACCTTATCATCGGTGACACTTTGTATCACCTTGGTATTGATACTATCCTATGATGATGTTTGACTCATGAAGAGGCTGAACGCGTTCTTAATGACTGTCACCTTGGAGCCTATGGTGATCATATTTTTGGGATGTCTACAGCTAAGAAAATCTTACGTGTCAGCTACCTTTGGCCCTCTATTTTCAAAGATTGTATTGTATTGAGGTAGTCAAAAAATGCCCACCCTGCCAAGTTTTTCACAAAACAGCCTGCACCCACCCCACTCCGCTACATCCCATTATTTCCATTGACCTCTTTTCCAAATAGGGTTGTTCATTAGTAGTTGTTAGACATTTTTAATGTTCTAAGTGGTATGAACTGATTTGTAAGTTGTTGAGAAAAGGAGACCCAAGGAGAGGGAGATTTGAGGATTAGACTGCAGGCCATGGAGCTTGGTGTGATCTATTTCACCTCGCATAGATATTACCCAATTTTGTGGAGAATTGTAAGCGTGAGGCACTGAAAATGTAGAACTATCGTAATACAAGAGCCAAGAGCCAAGAGCCAAATATTTGTGGACGTAGCCTAGGAGGGGGTGAACCACAATAACTCTCATGTAATGTGTTAAATGTATGCATGATTCTTCTTTCTTTCAACAATTAATGGTTAAACTTGATTAATGAGTTAATACTTGGTTATGAATATGCTTATAGTTAACTTTAATTAACCTATGGGATATTCGTATGCAAATCCAAGGAATAAGTACTCTCCCTTATGGCTCACGGTATTTGACCCTATCTGAGAAACCCCTATCCCATGCTCTGTCCTAGGCTGTAAACACCTAAGTCTTACAACCACCCATTTAAAGCTATCTCAGGTGAGACTGCGCAATGCTTTCTACCATTGTGTTTCCTTCAGATTTACCAAGAGGGCCAATAGTTTTAGAGGCTTTGTTGGAACCTCGAATGACATGAAACCTGGGTCAATAACTTAGACAAACCCCGAAGAGAAGAAGTAACCAACAAATGGTTTTGTTTCCATGTTAAGAGGAACAACAAAGGACTGAGTAAATGAGATGGAATGAATAACAAACCGAAGGAAGAGAAATGAACCATTATAAGGGGATGTTGAGACCTTGGAACCCCACGAGAGAATAAATAGAGGGATGGTTGAGAACCACAGAGCTAGAGTTTGCACAAAAATACAATAGAAACCCTAGGATCACACCGCGTAAATACCTGGATAAATACGTATTTACAGATCTACATGAAGTTTTTTTCTAAGAATTTATGCATCTACTATAGGAGTGGATCTTAATATTAAAGGATACCCACATGAAGAATTGGATTCGATAGCTAGATTGGACTCCAGTACARATCCAATATCTGCAGTAGGTGAACAACACATTCACCTGTGCAGTCAACTTTTGGCTTGATAGTATTGTGGCAGGCTTTATCACAGAATTCGTGGTAGACACAGCAAAGTCATACATCACAACGAAGCAAGAGTTCCTATGAGGACCTAGAGGAAGGTACATCCGATCACTATATACTTCTATCAAGATACTGCTATATAAAAAAGGTGTGATGACAATGGAATCAGACAACTAGACTTCCCTGAGCGCATGGGGGAAGGGGGGTAGAACTGACAGAGAAAGGAGGAATGGACAGAGGGAAAGATACAGAGAAGAAGGAGGAGGAACCCTTGGACACAATCTTGATGGATGACGACCAACTCAAGTGGATCTTGGCATCATCAGGAATGACATGTAGCGGAGCACCCTACCAATATAAGGTGAATAACAAGAAGATATTCATAGCCGAGAGGGAGGGCTTGGCCAACGATGAGGAAGAGGTAGAGGATCTCCGTGATGTGGAGCATATTGAGGAAATCTTATGCATTGCATATGAGAGGAAAAAAAGAGTCCCAAGAACAGGAGGAGAAGACAACCATTCCTTCAATATTAATGTCAGTATGGAACCCATAAACCTATGTGTGACTAATACACCAAAAATAACACCACCATTTAGACAACCAAAGTTCAAAGGAATTATGACAATAGGAAGTGCATCGACACAAAGGGAAACAACTGGAGGAGCCAGTTCAGGAAACCTTAGTCAACTATCTACACCACATGGAGGAGGGAGTAGCTCAGTATTTGGAATGGTAGGACACGACCCTACTATTAGATTACCAGAGTTTTGAGGAGAAGTAGCAGAAGACTTTGAGAAGCGTTTGTTCATTTGTGCAAAGATCTGGGAAGCAAAGCATATCACTGATGAAGACACTAAACTCACACAGCTAGAGGTCATGCTAAGGGACCACACACTAGATTGGTACATGAGTCTAGACATGAACAGTGTTCTTGGAATGACAAGGACACTAGACGACATTAAGAAACTATTGATCAATGAGTTCTAGAAGCCGAGCTCRGAGGATCAATACATGAATGAGATGATTGAAATAAGACAGAAACCAGGAAAATCGGTATGGGAGATTGATAAAAGATTCAAGCAGTTAAAAGGAAAGTTAAAATACCTTATGACTGATATGCAACATCAACACCTGTTTGTCAAATCACAACTTCCACACTTAAAATATTCATTACGACAACAGAAGTTTCAGACACAGGCAAAGGCTCTGCAGGCAACCTTGCAATTGGAAGAGAATCAGTACCAGCATACAGACCTGACTATTGAAGAACTGAAGGAGGACTTAAATAACTTAACATTTTAGCTTAAATAGAATAAGAACAAGGAAAAACGAGAAGCAATTTGGTGCAGTACTTGTAGGATGGAAAGACACCATAAGAATGAATGCCCAACAATCGCACATTATATGGTGATAGGAATGCCAAACCCACTACCACAGGGAGGATTATGGTGCGAAATATGTAAGAAATTAGGTCACAACCATTACCACTGCATGATGATGCATAAATACCAAACAATCCCCAAGACCTCATATTGCACCTTTTGCAAGTCAGTAGGCCATGATGACAAAGATTGTAGAACTATGGAGCTGATGCGGGAAAGAACATCAGACGCATACAGGGTACAAGAAGAAATGATGACTGGGCAGGCAACACCACAGTTCAATCAAGCCCCAACACCATACAACACAGTGTAGTAGCAGTATAATATCGTGCTACAACCTTACAATAATGCGCAGTTGCAGTACAACCCAACACAACCCCAGTACAATTATGTGTATTATAACCATGGACCACGCTACAGCCCACCACGAGGTGACCGCACAACTTATAGAGGAGCAAGATGAGCCAGAGGAGGTTTAAGATGTGGCAGAGGACCTGTCACATGTCACAATTGCCAGCAACTAGGACATTAGGCATGGGAGTATCTACTGCCACCAGTGACTTGTATGTATTGTTGCACATCGGACCACGATATGGAGGATTGTCCGAAATTACTTGGAAAAATCCATGGATGACAGTCGGAACATCAATATAGTCAATCGAGGAGAAACGAAAATAGGGAACGATGCAGTTCGACAGAAGCCAGCATAGAACCAGTGGATAAAGAAGAACACCGACCCCAAGAAGCAGTTCAACGCGCATAAGGAGAAGGATATTTTTACAGAAGCTCGACAAGAATTCCATAAGAAGAACATTGCATCAACCACACAGTAGAGCATGGAAGCTCTGTAATACGAAATGCCTCCATCAATGGACCATACCAACCAAATACAACCCGAGGAACAAGTAAGTATGATCAAATAATTTTTGCAATCATGCATCAACATGTTGAATGATCCTTCCTCTGTCAAGATATTACAAAACATCCTAGAAAAATGTAGCGGCGAGACGAAAGAGAAGCCATAATTGAAAATTGTCAACCACTTACACACAAGAATAAGAACAAGCAGGGAATTTAGATTAAATGGTAACATTGGGGATTTCAATATGGGAGAGATATTATACTAGATCTAGGATTTGAAGTAAATGTACTACCAAAATCTATATGGCAATACATAGGAGAACCTACACTGGGATATTCAACCATTCAATTAAAACTACTAAATCAACATAGAGTCCTACCAATAGTTAGAGTGAAAGGAGTGGTGGTAGACCTTGATGGGGTGCATACTAAGGTAAACTTTGAAGTCATCGAAATAGTATATGGCACAACACCTTACCCGATGCTACTTGGTCTCAATTGGGCATTTGAATACCAGGCCATAATTACCCTAAAAACTAGAAAAATGACATTTTAGTTAGGGGACTACAGGGTCATAGCCCCACTCGACCCATCAGAAGGAAAGAGGTTCGTAGAACCCACTTGCCTGGATTTAGAAGAGATTGGCCAGTTGTACAAAACAACTACACACGATGTGGATTGCATAAACCCAACTGTAGACAGTTTACTCAGTTGGTGGAGCATTACTTTATGCCCAATAGACTTAGACATCGGGTTAGAAAACTGGCAGCAAAGACTACAACAAGTATCTACGAGAAGGTGTGCCAGAATAGACTGCGCAATAAGCTGGATTGGCACAAAAATTAGAGAACCACCCAGCTTTCACAGGCTAAATGATTTGGAAACTTTCTTGACACAATATGAAGATGAGGTACTAGAAAACCAAATATTGCTAGCACTGGATTTAGCATTAAAGGCTACACCCGCCAGATGGTGGGGTGCACATAAAGAAACTATCGCAAATTGGTACCAATGTAAGAGATTACTATGCATAAGGTTTGGACAAGAAAAGATAGGTAACAAACAAGATAAATATGATGGACTAGGCACACCAATAGAACACTTGGAGGCATGCCAAACGTTGTGGAAAATGATGCCACCAAAGGAATGGTCTCACCACTTCATTCATACTTTAGAGGGAATACCAGTGAATTGGTATATGGACCAAGAAATGCGTAAAGGAACCAAGACATGGGTAACACTCCTACAGAACTTTACAATCACTTTATCATTTGACCATGAGAACCCCAACGTAGACACAACCCTGAAACGGATCAAAAATGTCATATTCATCGAAGAACCGGAAGTAGAAACTGTCACAGAGGTACAACAATGAAATAAGAAGATAGTCAAGGATCTACTGTCATGCTACCATGTACAAGAGGAAGCTCTAGATGAAGACGATCTGCGCGATATTCAGTTCAAAGAAGTCAAAGGTGAGAGAGATGTGGAAGGAACACCCTTAGAGTCAGAGGTCATCTTTGCACCAATCAAGGTAAAGAAGGTTAACATAGGGACTGTCAAGCGGCCCAAGATTGTCAGCATTGGAGACTACTAGGATAAACAGACACTAGAAAGCATCACAGAATTGTTGCGCGAATACAAAAAAAAATTTCCCACAACCTTTATAGAGATGAAAGGAATAGCAGGAAAATTAGGATAAATGAAGATACCACTCAAACCTTATGCGAGACCCATTAAA
>JASDQU010101797.1:262169-302037 GCA_032191745.1 Picea mariana | reverse complement strand
GGTGAGAGAGATGTGGAAGGACCACCCTTAGAGTCAGAGGTCATCTTTGCACCAATCAAGGTAAAGAAGGTTAACATAGGGACTGTCAAGCAGCCCAAGATTGTCAGCATTGGAGACTACTAGGATAAACAGACACTAGAAAGCATCACAGAATTGTTGCGCGAATACAAAAAAATTTTTCCCACAACCTTTATAGAGATGAAAGGAATAGCAGGAAAATTAGGATAAATGAAGATACCACTCAAACCTTATGCGAGACCCATTAAACAATGACCATATATATTGAATCCCATATATAAACAGAAAGTTAAAGATGAGATTGATAGGATGCTCGAGGTTGGCATCATCGAACTAATCGAAGAATCAGAATGGATAAGTCTGATGGTAGTACAGGACAAGAAATAGGGAAGAGGGATCATAATATGCATCAACTTGAGGAAGTTGAATGATGCATGCCTACACGACCCATTCCCCACGTCGTTCATGGATGAAGTACTCAAGAATTCAAGAGGCCACAAAGCCTACTCATTTACCGATGGATTCTCAGGATATCATCAGATTAAGATAGCACAGGAGGATATACATAAGACCACATTCACGATAGAATGGGGATCTTATCAGTATACAGTCATGTCGTTCAAACTGAAGAATGCACCCATGATATTTTCGAGAGTGGTCATCACAACATTTAAAGAGTTCATCCATCAATTCCTTGAAGTATACCTGGATGATTGGACGGTCTATAGCCTGTTAAAAAATCATGTGGAAGTGTTATGACTGATGCTAGAATGATGCAAACAATACCAGATATCACTAAATATCAATAAATGCATAGTTGGGACACCGTTTGGGATACTATTGGGACACATAGTATACAAACAGGGTTTTCTAGTGGATCCGGCCAAAATCAAAGTCATTGTTAATCTACCAGCACCAAAAATAGTCCACCAACTCAGAGAAACGTTAGGACATACGGGATATTACAGGAAGTTCATCAAAGGCTACGCGTAGATTACAACATCAATGGAAAAACTGTTAAGGAAGGATACGAAGTATCAATGGAACGACGAATGCTAACACAGTCTGGATACCCTAAAGGAAAATATGGTCACTGCACCAATATTGGTATTTCTAGATTGGGAGAAAACATTCCATGTACATGTAGATGCATCAACAATCGCACTCGAAGCTATCTTGGCGCAACCAGGAGTAGGAGACTTGGACCACTCGATAGCATTTTCAAGTAGAAAATTATCAGATTTAGAACAGAATTATAACACGACAGAAAGAGAAGGCCTAGCTATGGTTTATGCACTACAAAAGTATAGATATTATCTATTGGGAAAACACTTTAAGATGTTTACAGACCACTCAGCCCTGAAATACCTAGTCAACAAGCCAGTGTTGGGGGGGAGAATCTATCGATGGTTATTACTATTTCAAGAATTTGACTTTGAGGTGATAGTTAAACCATGAAAAATGAATGTAGGGCCTGACCATCTATCAAGGGTCACAAACGGAGAGGAAGCAATGAATTTAGAAGACAACTTTCCAGATGCACAACTATTCTCAGTACAAATTGCTAACGATCATTTTGCAGAGATCATCCAGAACTTAAGCACAGGTACTGTGCCACAAGAATATACCACTGCACAGAAGAAGAACTTGGTGGTCTGCGCAGATGACTATCAATTGATCACAAGACATCTATATAACATGGGAAAAGATAACATCTTACAAAGATATGTACTAGCCCACGAACGACCAAGAATTTTAGCAGAAGCCCACGAGGGAATAGCAGGAGGGAATTATGAAAGAAATTCTACCACATAGAAGGTACTATGCACAGGATTATGGTTTCCAATGATCCATAGAGACTTGAAAGAATACGGTCAACAATGTGACATCTATCAAAGCGTAGGCAAACCCAATAGAAGGGACGAGATGCCACTATGACCACAAGTGACACTTCAGGCATTCAACAAATGGGAGATAGACTTCATGGGACCTATTAACCCACCAGCCAAAAGAAAGGGGGAGATATACATTATCATCACGACGTAATACCTAACAATATGGGTGGAAGATACACCAGTAAAAGATTGCAGTGCAGAGTGTAGAATTCATGTAGAAACCTTGATAGATCTAGAATTCTAGTTAAATTGAACACATGCAATTCGTTGATATTCAAGAGATGAGAGAAATTTTTTGCTCCATAAATTGGAGAATTATATTAATCAAAAATGAATATAAATGAGCAACCATCCTCAAAAAGAAGAGAGGAGGTGAATATATAGAATTTCCAACATAGAAATTCTAGTCAAAAAAGCTAGAAATAGCTAAAATAGGTGTCATAAGCTAAGGGAGACCACATAGTTCGAATTAGACCACTAAAAATACATGTCACACACTCATTAATGTCCCAAAGAATCAATTTATGTGCATTATCTCACTCAATCTAATTAACTGACAAGAGAAGCAGTTCCAACTCACTTAACTGACCCGAAATAGTAGTTACTAATAATAGTAATGGAAAAAATCATTATTTAAGGAATAAATATCTCACTCAAAGAGGAGGTGCACATTACCCAATAATAGATGAGTTTTTGCATGGGGGAGTTGGAATAAATTATGAATAAATCAAGAAAATCAAGAATAAATCAAGAAAATCAAGAACCAAGAGTTGAGTCTTGATCTAAAAATAGCAGTTTTCCCTAAAATCTAGGGATGAGGCGCCCTTCTTCTCTATGTAGCCAAATTAGGTGAAATAAAGTGTAAATGAATGTATTAACCAAGTGCAAGATACCAGATATAATAAATATGCAGAACAGAAATAAAATGCTAGAAATGGCAGAACAACAGTAATATATCCAACATAATCTCCACAATAACACAGAAATGATATAGAAACAACAATAGAAATAACACTTTGATTCAGAAAGAAATGTTCACAGGCCTCTTCGAGGGGGAAACCTTCAATCGAGAAGCACTCTATTACAATAATCTCCAAGCTAGGGTTTTCATACCCTCCACCCTTATTTATACTAAATATGTCTATCAAGAGAAGCATCTAGAGGAATATCCTTCTAGAAGCGGAAGCTTCCATTAGGTCTTCTCACATCTGCCTTATTCTATTTTATTGAAAGGCCTTATTAATATTGACCTTTAT
The DNA here is from genome assembly GCA_032191745.1 of Picea mariana. NCBI lineage: Eukaryota > Viridiplantae > Streptophyta > Pinopsida > Pinales > Pinaceae > Picea > Picea mariana. The sequence continues at coordinate 298,868 of JASDQU010101797.1, read as the reverse complement.
TACATCCGAACATATTGATCTACCTATGTGCAGGTTAGGAACCTAACACTAAGATCTAGGAGTCTAAGCTAGGTATAAACTAATGTAAGTTAGGGTTATGCTCCAACACCCCCCCTTAAGCCTAACTGTAATGACAAAAAATTTGAGTCTGGACAACTTGGCCAAAAGTGACCTACTCAGTTGTCTCCACCACTCCAAGCATAGCTCCCAATTCTAAAAAATTATTTTCAGTGAAGGACTTGGTGAAGATGTCTGCAACCTACTGCGCTACGGGGCAGTACTACAGTGAAATGACTCTTTCATAGATCAGCTCGTGGATGTAATGCATGTGATGAACTTCCCATCTGCAAGAAGTGACAATGGCCAAAACTAGTCAAATGGAGTCCATTTTTGCAACAGGTGAAAATGTCTCTATGTAGTCTATGCCATGTACCTGTGAGTATCCTTTTGCGACAAGTCAAGATTTGTACTTGCTGATCTCACCATATGCAGCAATATTTGTTTGATATATCCATCGACATCGAACAATCTTTCTTCCTTTCGGAATTGGAACTAAGTCCCATGTGTTGTTGTTCATAAGAGCAAAGTACTCTTCATCCATGGTAGCCTCCCAGAGTGGGTTTCCAGCAGCCTCAGAGTGTCAATTTGGATCTAAACCAAGTGACATATAGCAATGTATGGGCAGAAAAGGTTCTATGGCAGCCAAGGCTTGAGGATCCCCCAAAAACTATGATCTAGTTCTTCTTGTATCTGCAGGATCACCAACTAGTTCACCTGCATCTTGCAGGGTTTTCTCTGCCCAAGTTGGAAACTGAGTTGGAGAAAAAATTCCCTACTCCTAATCCTCTATATCAGACCCAAAAGTCTTCTATGATGTCTTCTCTGAAGTGCTCAAAGAAGTTTCTAATTCCTCCTCATCAGTGACAACAAGCGGTTCCTTGGTAGGGTCTTTTGAAAAATCATGCAGTGATTCTTCTTCAAACTTCACACTTCGAGCTAGAATGAAATTTTTAGTGTGAGAGTCTAGCAATATATATCCTTTGACACCTTCAGGATATCCAAAAAATATGCATTCAGCACTTTGAGGATCCAAAGACTTCCTCTTATCTGTCGGAATGTGAGCCCATGCTCGTGAACCAAAAATACGAAAGTGCGACACTTTCGGTTTCTTACCGGTCCAACATTCAAAAGGAGTGGTGCCTTTGAGTGATTTGTGAGGAAATTAGTTCTGAATGTATGCTTCATAATTAATAGCTTCATCCCATAGCTTGGGAGCTAATGATTTTGACTGTAGCATACAATTTTCCATCTCTTTTAAGGACCGGTTTTTCCTCTCTGCAACACCGTTCTGCTATGGTGTATATGGCACTGTGTGTTGTAGTTGTATACCTGCATCAATAAAAAKTTGTTACACATATTTGTTGACATACTMCCCCCCATTATCAGTACAAATTATCTTAATCTTACACCTACACTCATTCTCAGCAAGTGCTTTAAATTCTATAAGGCATTCAAATACTTTCGATTTTAATTTCAAAAAAAATACCCAAGTTAAGCGAGAGAAATCATCTATGAAAGTGAGTACATATCGAGCCTTACTGATTGAAGGTTGTGGGAATGGGCCTGTRATGTCACTTTGAATCATCCCAAGAGGTGAAGAAGCTCTCTATGCCTTCCCTTTTTCAAACTTTTTCTCTAGATGCTTGCCAAGAATGCATCCTTGACATACACCGCTTGTGAATTTAATAGTTGACAATCCTTCTACCATGTTTTCCTTGCTGAGTTGATGAAAGTACTTATATTTTATATGGAAAAATATTTCATGCCATAACCTTCTGATATCATTAGATTGTGACAKAAATATATTTCTAATAKATTTAGGAACAAAGTGGGAGAAGAAATAGAAACGAGAACCGTGATCTGCAATTCCATGTGCAAGCTGTGAGCCTGTGGAAATGTCGGTAATCACTACGAAGTCTAGAGTGAACTCCACCTTCCTTCCAGAGACATAATGAGTGATATGATATATTGAGACAATATTTTTGGACATAGAGGGAACATGAAGCACATTTGTGAAGCATCCCCCTTCAAGATCAACAATTCCTTCTCTGCACACCTTTGCATGTGTGGCATCTCCCAAGTAAATTGGGGATCTGGTGCTTTCTTTGATGGAGGAAAATTTATCTTTTGATGCATCCATATGGTTCAATGCACCTGAATCAAGGATCCAAGATGATGGAGTGGATGTGAAATCCATTAAAGCATGACCATCTCATGCTCTCCCTCCCGTTTTGTTATCATCTTTCTTCTTTGCATTTTCGGGCACCATGAGATTGTGTTGCTGCAATTGCTTAGCCATCTCATCGATAGTCTTCCTCATGCAATTTTATTCGGGATGAAAAAATTTGGAAAAGTAGATGAAAATTATTATTTCCCTCTTCTTCTTACCCTTAGGTTCAGAAGAGTTATCTAAAGATTGTGTGGATCTCTCCTTCTTCGATTCAGGAAATTTACCCATTCCTTTTTTCTTGTCTTTTCCACTGCTCTTTGGAGCATTGGTAGCCGCAAGTGATTGGTTCTTAGAACACTTGATGGCACCCATTTGGAATAAATTATATTGATATTGAGTCTATTCTGCAATGAAATCATTCAATGGAGGCTTTTTCCATTTTTCCTGAGTCAATTTAGATGCTTGAAAAGACGACACAAATATGAAATATTCATGACCTAATTTCGAGAGAATTGAAAGGATGAGTTGTTATTCCTCTTTTGTGAATCCACATGCATTAAGTTCAAAAATGAGGGATTTGAGGTTAGTGAATAATTCTTGCAAGTTGCTGAAATGAATTGGACTTAGGGATATGAGTTCATTCTCCAGTTGATGCACTCTCATTACATCCTGCTTGCCGAATAGTCCTTCCAATGTGGTCCAGACCACATCGGGAGTAGTGGCTCTACTAACATGAAAGAGGAGATATCTAGAAATTGATAGGCATATCATCCTAATTGCTTCATATAATTTATTGAAATACTTTATCTTCTCCACTGTAGCAATCAGTTCTTTCTCCGTTCCCATTGTTACCCTGTAAAGCCCTTTGCTTCGGAGGAGCAGAGAGATCTCTGTCTTCCATTCGAAGTAATTGAAAGGATTTAGAATGATTTTTATGGGATGAGAGAGATGATCCATTTCCACTTGATGTGACTCCTGATGATCTATACCTGCAAATAAAAATTTCTACAATCCACTAGATTCAATCTAGCTCTGATACCATGTAAAATTCCTACAGAAACCCCGATAGATCTAGAATTCTAGTTAAATTGAACACATGCAATTTTCTGATATTCAAGAGATGAGAGAAATTTTTTTCTCCATAAATCAAAGAATTATATTAATAAAAAATGAATATACATGAGCAACCATCCTCAAAAAGAAGAGAGGAGGTGAATATACAGAATTTCCAGCATAGAAATTCTAGTAAAAAAAAACTAGAAATAGCTAAAATAGGTGTCATAAGCTAAGGGAGACCACATAGTTCAAACTATACCACTAAAGATGCATGTAACACACTCATTAATTTCCACAAGAGTCAAGTGATGTTCATTATCTCACTTAATCTCACTTAACTAACAAGAGAAGCAGTTCCAACTCACTTAACTGACCCGAAATAGTAGTTACTAATAATAGTAACGGAAAAAATCATTAATTAAGGAATAAATATCTCACTCAAAGAGGAGGTGAACATTCCCCAATAATAGATGGGTTTTTGCATGGGGGAGTTGGAATAAATCATGAATAAATCAAGAAAATCAAGAATAAATCAAGAAAATCAAGAACCGAGAGTTGAGTCTTGATCTAAAAATAACAGTTTTCCCTAAAATCTAGGGATGAGGCACCCTTCTTCTCTATGTGGCCAAATTAGGTGAAATAAAGTGTAAATGAATGTATTAACCAAGATATGGGATTCTAAGATAGGTATAAACTAATGTAAGTTAGGTTTATGCTCCAACACAGAGATAACTGCACACTTTCTATTTGAACATGTAATTAATAGATTTGGGTGCCCAAGAATTTTGATGAGCGACTAAGGAACACACTTCATAAACAGCACCATCTCAGCGATGTTGGAAGAATTTTAAGTTCATCACCATAAAATCACACCGTATCATCCACAGGCAAATGACATAGTAGAATCCTTCAACAAAATCCTAGAAAATGCCTTGACAAAGATATGCAACGTCAATAGGGATGATTGGGATCTCAAGGTACCAGAAATACTATGGGCATATAGAACCACATGYAAAAAGTTGACTGGACACACACCATTCAAACTAGTCTATGGTCAAGAAGGAGTAATGCCCTTAGAATGTTTAATACCTAGCCTACGTATAGCATCCATTACACAAATGACAGAACGAGGCACAGTACAGGAAAGACTAAATCAATTAYTGTCAATGGAGGAAGACCAAATMTAGGCAGGATTCCATCAACAAGTACATAAAGCAAGAGACACATCTTGGCAYGACCGCCACATCAATAGGAAGACGTTCAAGGAAGGAGATCTAGCATTAGTCTACGATAGTAAAGCATTACAACACCCAGGAAAGATGAGAATGCATTGGCTAGGACCATATGAGGTAAAAACTATCATGGACGAAGGAGTTGTATAGTTAAGAGATCTAATGGGCATATACCTTAGAGGAATGGTGAATGGGATTTAGCTGAAGCTGTATAAGGATAGTCGAACACCCACCACGTAGTTAAAAAAAAACAAAAAAACTCATGATGGACAAGCCGCATATGAAACATGAAGCCAGCAAGGGAAAATATAATGACCATATCGAAAAAGGAAACACGTGGGAAAGACTGGAAAAAGAAGGTTGACAAGAAAAAAAAAAGCAGAGTTAAAGCAAGGCAAGGACAAAGGGGAGGCCACATTAAATGTGCCAACTAGAGATGGTAGAGCAGGCATAATGGAAAGTACAAAACTACCAAAGATGCATTGAACCTACAGTTATGGTGCATTAATCACACAAGGGAGGAAAACATCCTCGACAAGCTTCATGATGAGCCCATACAATACACTAGTACAACAACAATTAGTCTATTCACAGGTGAAGAATAGGAAAAGAGAAATAGCAGCAAGAAAGAACTGAGTGAAACCAAAGAATGCACCAAATCCATTCAAACCCTGCAAACGTTTGACAGACACCATTATGGCACCACCGAAGCTCACAGAATTAGGCCATACAGCCAGATCAACCAGGGCTCAAACAAGGTCTCAAGGACCACTGGAAGAAAGCGAACAACAACCCCCAGAAATCATCGATATTGATGAAATATCATCGCCAGAGGAAATTCTAGTAGAGTCTACACCCATACTTGAGGAGGCCTTGAAGCCACAAACAGAGGCCATGGAGCAGGATACACCAGCCACAGTGCATGAGCCCGAACAAAAGGGAGAATAAACCCACTAGGAAATACCACAAAAGAACGTCGAAGCAGTCATAGGAGCCACTAGAAGCAGATAGAACCCAGACCCAACAATGCAACCAGATGCCCCACAAGGACCCATCCCAGATTCTTTTTTTGCCGAGCTAATGGGGAAAATGGCCATGGATTGGGAAAAATGGATGGTGAAGGAGCAACTAGAAGATGTTGGAACCTCAAACCAACCATGGCAATAGGAGGACTAGATTTAGATACCAAGCTCACCTCGAAAGAAACCAGCCGCAAAGATTGTGCTACSTCRCATACCAAAGGGAGTACAGGTGGACCCAYAGCTATTAGGTCACATMAGGAAGCTCAAGTATTTCKACCATGACGTAGTAGATGAAACCAAATATCCAGAGCTCACACCGTAKCTTTTTATGTAGAAAATAGTCATGAACCAACTCATAGAATCCATCACTCAGCCACACCAGTGGGCCACTTGACTGGAGAGAACAGAATTCTAGGGTTGTTGAAGATACCACACATTGGCAGAGGCCAATATGGGATGGCATGCATAAAACAACTRTTAGCAGTTATGCATGGAGGGAATATATGGCTGGACAAACCCATCCACATAACAGTCGAACTTATCATGCAGATAACAGGCYTACCCACCGAGGGTATGGATCCCGCACTGATCCTGGATGATAAGTCCAAGGAAAAAGAATTGGCAAAAGAGATGAAAAATAAATACGGCACCGATAGGGGAACAAGAGGCATTATAATTAAATAGATCAACAATGTCGCGACACAATTGGGTGCAAATATCTTAGCCTACAAAGTGCTATGAAAATGTCACAAACATGAAGTACCGGCATGAGACATTGATGTGGTAGGTCAGTGCACAAAAGGCACCTTCATGAATTGGGCACCATACCTATCAAACGTGTTTCAAATAGACTGCAAAGGCACGCAAGATGTAGGTATGGAATTTCATTACTCATGGTTGATCATTCTCATAGCTTTCATGGGATGGCGAGAACCATAATACATCATCTTTGCTACCACACCATAGCTAGTGGGAGCAAGATATCGCATCCAGAAAGTTGGGCCACTAGCCAAGTAGAAGAAGGAGAATGGAATTGTATTCAAAGCATATCTACATGAGATACAGGAAGCCATCGACCGAGCATGGAGAATAACACCAGAGGCTGTCGCATGATATGAGGACATCGCTAATTTCTGGGCTAGGAAACAATCCATGTGGATACAAACAAGGCAAGACCCAGATAAATAGTGGCTAAAGATGCGTTATTGTGTCACTGAGGGTGATATTGACATGATCATCAGTGAATGGCCTAATGAATGGAGGATCCGACTTATGCCCAGAGGAGTACTAGAACAAACAATAGAAGGAGGGGTTTTGTAAGTGGAGACACAGCCTCCACAAATACCAGTACCCAAGAGATGAAGAATGGGCCAACCCAAGTCAACTTAGGTAGATGACGGCTCACAGCAGCCAAGGACCTAGAAGGGAGGAAAAAAAACCACCCAACCAACCAATGGACAGAAGAAACTGGCCGAGGGAGAATAAGAAACCACACCAAACCCCATCACACAGGAACCAGGGGGGGCTAAGAGACCAGTGGCATAGGACGTAGGTGCGTGAAAGAAAATGAAGGCACAACAACCACCACTGAATTACACAATCACGGGGGATGATGGAGAGATGATTGCCAGGATGGTCCAAGACTGCCTCACATAAGATTTTGATCATGTCACACACCACTGGGATGACCTGCAGAAGGAACTGACAGAAATGGGACAACTCCTTAAGAAATTTGGGGAAGCCCAGATCATGAGTACTAGTAGAGGCACAGAGTCATCGACCACACAAGCCACATAAAGGGTGGAGGTAGAAGAACGCAACCCAATTCTTTCAATACCACATGCACATTCCATGGTCTACATAAATCCTAGCATGCTGTGAATGGATGAAATTGTGGGACAAACACCACTGAAGGATTTGGATCATATCCAATTGGTCTTATCAAAGGCATTACACAAACTACAGGTGAGCGTCAACCACAAGATGTAGGATTGAGAACATAAAAACTTAGTCGAGCTACAACAAGAAACAAAGAAGCGGGAAGCACTAGAAACAATTTACACATAGGCTCAATCAAAAACCAAGGAGGAGAAAGATTGCAGAAATGAGATGGAATGCAAAGTGGAAGAAGTTTTCGAGAAACTTCCAACTACTTCGTAAGGAAATGAACTCCCAGCCGCAGAGAAGATCGACCAGATTGCATAGGCAATTGATCAGTATCAAAAGGAGATCGATACTCTTCGTGAAAATATTAGATCGAAAAATCCACCACCAGTAAAGGAGCAAAGGAAGCAGGAAGAAGCAATGCCACTGCAGGAGTTGGAAAACCAAGTCAGCAGGGCAACCAACTTGCTAGATAAAGCAGTGAAACTTTGGACAAGGCTGGAAGAGGATTCACAAGTACAACACAGGGACAAGGAGTAGGATAGGATCAATGCAACGATCCATAAACTCAAGGAGTGAAAAAATACCATACCAATCCCCGAACGAGTCAAGGGAAAGCAAGAGATAAAGAAGATATAGGCAAAACTTATCACTATGCAAACACATAAATAGGAGCGTCAGGCTCAAATAGTACCGTTGCAGGAACGGGTAGCATAAGTACTTGCATAGATAGAGGAAACCAAAAACCAAACAGTGTAGACTCATCTAGAATGCACAGGACTGATGAGAGAGGAAGTGGTAGCTCAAACAGTCGAGACCATCAAGGAGAAAACAATGCAGGAACTGACAAAAGCAGCAAAGTTGCAGGAATAGTTCTAGATGATCACCAAGGAGATCGAGGAAGCACAAAGAAACTAGGTGAATCGGGATGAGTCACATGTTAGTGTTGGGGGATTGTTGGCACTAGGATGAAGAGGAAAGAAGAATGATAGTGAGAAATAAAGCGTACAGAAAACTGAAGTAACAACTGGCAGAAGAGCAGCATGTGCGCATGCAATAAAGTGTACACAAAGGAAAGCGGAATTTGGAGGAGGAGCAGCACGCGTATGGGAGAAAGACCTAACATAAGAATGGTTAGGGTTTTGTAATATTCTGAAAGAGGTTGAAGGGCCCAAAATGTATAAATATAGATACAAAAGTATCATATAGGGTTGTTCATTAGTAGTTTTTAGCGGTTTCTGTAATGTTCTGTGCAGTACAAATTGATTTGTAAGCTATTGAGCAAAGGAGACCCAAGGAGAGGGATATCTGAGGATTAGACCATAGGCCATGGAGATTGTTTCAATATAGTTCACCTTGCATAGATCTTACCCATTTTTGTGGAGAATTGTAAGCACGAGGTGCCGAAAATGAAGAACTATCATAATACAAGAGCCAAGAGACAAATATTTGTGGACATAGCCCAGGAGGGGGTAAACCATGGTAACTCTCATGTAATGTGTTAAATGTATGCATGATTCTTCTTTCTTTCAACAATTGATAGTTAAACTTGATTAATGAGTTAATACTTGGTTATGAATCTGCTTATAGTTAACTATAATTAACCTGTGGGATATTCATATGCGAATCCAAGGAATGCGTACTCTCTATTATGACTCATGATATCTGACCCTATCTGAGAAACCCCTATCCCATTCTCTGTCCTAGGCTATAAACACCTGAGTCTTACAACCACCCATTTAAAGCTATCTCAGGTGAGACTATGTAGCGCTTTATGGTGCTGTTTTGCCTTTTGATTTACCAGGAGGGCCGATAATTTTAGAGGCTTTGTTGGAACCTCGAATGACATGAACCCTGTGTCAATAACTTAGACAAACCCCGAAGGGAAGCAGTAACCAACACCATATATTAATTCACAAAATGTGTTGAGGCTATGTCTACCTTTCTAAATGATGGACATACTATAGCTCTTTTCTTCTTCAATCACATCATCACTCATTTTGGTGTTCCACACACCATTGTCACTGATCATGGTTCACACTTTCAAAATCAGATGATGAGTGAGTTGCATGCCAAGTTGGGTTTTTTCCATGAGAAATCATCCCCGTACTATCCTCAAGCAAATGGACAGGTTGAAGCTATCAACAAGGTCCTTAAAACCATGATTCAACATATGGTAGGGGAAAACAAGACATCTTGGCATCTACAACTTTTCTTTGATCTCTAGGCTTATCGTACTTTAGTGAAAACTGCTACTGGATTCACTCCTTTCCAGTTAGTATATGGCATAGAAGTTGTTTTACCAATCAAGTGAGAAATTCCCTCATTGAAACTCAAAGTATAACTCCTGCCTCATACTTCTGTCAAAGAAGAATGCTTCTTCCACCTAACCAGGTTGGATGAAACATGTTGTGATGCCTCTCTCGTTAACGAGACATATCAAAAGTGAATCAAGAATCAATATGACAATTCTGTCCACCCTCGTGCCTTTGTAGAAGCAGACCTAGTCCTCGTTTATGACCAATCTCATGATAAGTTAGGGAAAGATAATTTAGAACCTCTATGGCATGGTCCTTACATCGTGAAACATGTTTTACATAGAGGCACCTATGAGCTAGTTGACTACAATGGAATCTCCCTGGGTGAGCCCCGAAACAGGATTTACCTTAAGAAGTACTATGCATAGAATATCTAGCATGTGTGCTTTGTACACTAGTGTATTTTAGTTTGGTGTGTCTTTTCTTTTGTGTGCTCAAGTTTTTGCCTTAGCCTCTTATACTGTGTCTTTTGTTTTCATGTGCATATAAAATCTTATTTTACTATCTTTTTCAGGTTTGCGAATGGTGTTAGTCGACACACCCAGAACATTGCATCTGCAGCTTGCGTCGTTTACCACTCTAATGAGTTGGTGAGTTCAAGAGGTATTTGCTTAGGATCAGAAACTAACAACATGGTAGAATATCATGTTTTCATTGGACTTTTAACCAAAGCCTCCTCCCTAAGTGTTTCTCATGTGATCATTAACCTAGACTCTCAACTCATGGTCTGTCAACTTAATCGAATCTACGCTATTTGCAATCCTATCCTACTACATCACCACTTACGAGTTCGTCACCTTGAATGAATGTTTGATTTTACCAAATACAGACACATACCAAGAGAACTCAATACCATTTTAGATTCGTTAGCCAATTACATCATGGATTGGTATCTTGCACATAGATAAGGTTTCATAAAGGAAATAAATCATAAATCACATGTAAATTAAAACACATCACATTTAAAACATCATTTGGCACTGTAAAAACTCAAATATGTATATATATATATATATATATATATATGGAGTGACAGAAAAAGTTTGATTACATCAAAAAATTACATAGAAAGGAAAAATGTTGGGTCCTCGTGCCAATAACATCATCATAAAGACTATACAAAATATCAGTGAGATCCTAGTCCTCCTGTATCACATTGTGCTCTAAGTAGCAAACCACCTCACGGGATACTTGTCTTAGTAAAGAGTTAATACTCTCAGGGACTCACACTATGTGTCTCTGCAAGTGCAAGGGTACGTCCTCCCTCTCAAGAGGAGGGATACCCATCGTGAGACCACATAGGTTTGTCTCCACCTCTCAGAGACCCCCTGCCGCCACCTTAGCATCCCTGCGGAACCCCAATGTCGATATCTCTACCGAATGTGTTGCTCCCCTGTCTGCATGATGAAATGATACATCCATTAGAAAATTTTCTATGTACCCCCAAAAAAATAATATAAATTTTAAAATAAAAAACCATTTGACAAGATCATTTTTGGTTTCTTACCTAACACATCCCAGTCCTCCCCTTTTGGAAGAACCAAGTCCATGCTTCCCTAGAAATCTACTTTGGTGTATGGGAAATCTTCTATCACAATCAATTAGCATCTCAACCAAGTGAAGAAATTACCAGTGAACTTGAACTCTGTCTTTGATCCTAGTCTCGGAGACAGGCTATTCCATCGCTCCATACATTGTTCTCCCATTGGCTGTACTACTAATGCAATTTGAGGTTGCATCTGAGGAATGTGTTCTAAGAAGAATGAAACTAAGAATGAACCATATCTGAACTACTTCTATTGCCCTGCTCTGCATCTCGTAATCTGCTCCTTCACATTTTGAAGGAATCCTGCACTCTAGTTAAATAGTGTTGGCTCTGGACATTGTAAACCATAGGCCACCTATGATCTTGAAAGTAAGTGCAAGCTAGTACTTCCCTCTATACTCATAATGGAAAATAGAATGGACCGAAGAGGTAAATACCTTATGTTTTTGAATGTGATTCTACCTCCTACTAATCTCTATCCTAAGACACAATGGTTTTCCAAGTACTCATCCATAGGCACGGGAAGTGCCCTCTGTCTGGGCCCCTCTCTTTGAGAGGCCAATCAGGAAGTACACTTCTTCCAACTCAATGCTAAGAAGCTGTGTTCCAATTTGGATTCCTTGTTCTGCAACATTCCACAGCCCGATCATATACTTGAGAAGAAGAATCTCTTTCTTCATCTTTTTCATTTTGAAGAAATTGAGGAGAATGCAATTCCTCAAGGTGGCCCTTGATCATGGAATTTGCAAGGTGGCCACATCATCGAGCTCCTGCTCTCTTTTTTCCCACTCGATCATGAATTTTGTCGAGTTTACCTACAATCATCAACAACCAAAATTCATTAGTCACGCTTTTTTGACAATTATTGGGCAATAAAAAACTTTAAAAAACATTTTTGCTCCTTTTATGAGGACAACGCCCCCTATACATGCACACCAGGGTACCAACGCTCCCTTAAAAGGGCCACCAGGGCATTGTGAAAAAAATATAATGCCTCCCTTTACACATTGAAGGAGCATTGCCATTTTTGGGCGTTTTTCTTGTGCTTTCCGTGTTGTTCCCCTCTCACTCCCACATTAGAGTGTTGGCCCCACCTTACCATCTTGTAGGGGCGCTTACAAAATTGGACAACACTCCCCCTTAATTCTAGAAGAGCGTCGAGCCCTTTTTGGGCACTTAAGATAACCAGGGCACCATTTTTACAGCCTAGTCATTGCCTTAAAACAAAATTTAAACCGTACAAAGTGAAGAGAGGAAGAAAAGCACCAACCTGATCCTGACGGTGACAGAAATAGATGACCATAGCTCTGGCACCGAACAAAGAAAGATTCACCCTCCAAAGATCAAATTCTCCACTGCTACAAATCTTTGCACAAATGAAATGGTAAAATACTTTTTTACCCCATTTTACTATTATAAATTTCATTTTTGCCTAAGACATAGTTTTTTTGGTTTTTGAAAAATATTTTGGAGCCTTATTAATACGGTGGCATCAATTTTTGACATTATTGATAGGTTTCAAAGTATTTTTGGTTGATTTTCATCTTGTCACAATAACGATCATAGTCTTAGTTCATTCTCATGCTCAAAAAAACATAAGAATGCACCGAGTAAACTTTTATCTCTTTTTCAGACTCGCATGGATACACTAAAAAGGAACCCCCTAGAGTCGTTTTTAATCTCTTTTCAGACTCTCTAAATGTGAGAATATTTTCGAGTGATCTTTCTTCCTTTCCCACTCATTAAAAGGTTTGAAAGGGTGTATTTTGAGTGATAATTTATCTCTTTTTCAGCCTTGCGAGACTAACATTACGAAAAAGGACAACACTGGTGTCATCTTTAAGTCATTTTCAGATTCTCTAAATATGAAAAACCATCGAGTTTTCCTTCTCTGGACTTGTTAAACAATCATACATTGAAGGGCCCATACGGGACCGAACCCTTACTTCTTCAAGTTCGTTAAATAAAGGAAGAGGGACTTACCTAAGGTGAGTTATATCGAGCATGTGTCACCCTCCTCGAGCTTGTTAAATCAAAAAGAGATACTCATCTATCTGGATGGGGGGGAAATTGAAAGAAGCAAGCCAAGTAGTTTTTGAAAACATTACCAGTAACTCTTAGAGTCTCCCTTGAGCATGACACTCTGTCTTTGCATGCATTTTAATCCACTGAACCTCTTCATTTAACCAATCCTCTGAGTTTTCTTACTACTTTGAGTAACCCGACGAAAGTTACTGTATCCATTGCATCATCGTGTTTTGGTCCATGACATGTTTCTGCTATTGTTCCTCGGTGTTCAAGGGAAGTATCTTCCTCGAGATTTATCCATCTAAAATTTCTTGTTTCAATACCCGTGTCAGTCCATGTTCATTTGATACACCAATTTACATCTCAGTGTTAGTTTTGTGTCGTTGATGGGGGATACATCAAGGTCGTCCTTCGACGAGTTTGTTCCTGTCGATTTCAACACATTATATAGGAACTTGACCTAGAAATCAATTCATACATTGGGACCTACATGCCTCAATGGCAGACCTTCTCACTTTCAACAGTGGTTTTACATCATTGACTCCTGATCAGGTGATTCTACGAATTTTCGACTTCATCTCATCCATTCACATTCATTGGAATGTACTAGAGTACCTTGGGAATCATTGACATCAATGGCGATTTCCCTCTTGCTTGTTAACGGTTTACCTCATTGACTCGTAATCAAGTGGTTTCTGCCATGTTCGACATCAGGACATCTATTCACATGGTTAGATTTGTACTACATCGAGATCGGTAAGAAGACCCTTGGTTGATTCATCACTCTTATATGTACTTTTCCTAGGTTGCGATGGAGTTTCTTTTAAACATTGACACATATACTGTCACATAGATTCACTTTGTATTGGTCATGGATATGTCTTGTCATTTCATAGATCCACTATGTATTATTGATGGCTATGATCAGTTCAGTTCATAGGAGTATATATCCACATTGTATCTTCAGTGGCTATACCTTTTTGTCAATATAATTATGGATCCACAGTTTATTTTATGGCAGCCAYACCTTGAAAGTCTTTATCACTCAAGCATAGGTATTCCTACCTTGAGTTTGAAACATGTTGTAATACTTGTTTGATGGTTTTGTGCARCTTCTTCCAGGTTCTCTAAGTCCATACCCTTGCTTGAAAATTCTACAAAGTACTTCAGTCATCAGTTCCCATTTCCTAACTTCGGACTTTGGGGGGAAATCTGTTACACATAAAAATTACTCATTACAATGATGGCCTAGTGTCGTCATTACCAATATCGCAAGTGTCACATTTTGTCCGCAAGTGTCACAAAATTGTACTGTCATCTTGCCTATGTTGTGTCTCAGAAGACATTATCAACAACACTCAAAAGACACCTCAACAGATTGGTTTTGAAGAGGAGAAATCATTTGATAGAGATTACAAGTCTTTTTCCATGGAAACAACCACTCAAAAATCAATTTTGGAAGGCAACACTCCCCTATACACTGTAAGGGAGTGACAACACTCTGTACCCTCTTTTGGGGGAGCATTGCAATGATTTGTGCCCCATTCTAAGGGAGCTCTAGCCTTTTTTGAGTGAATTTTGGACTGTTGAGGAAAATTAGGGAAGAATCCCCTCATATCTGAAGTTGGTTGGATTTGGATCTGAGGCCAAGGCTCGATCTTAGGGAAGATCCACAACTAAAGGAGAATAATTCTCAACCTATCCCAAGAATCTCTTAAGTGGTTAGGCCTCTCCAATCATATATAAGGAGGCCTCTTCATGGTAAAAGGAGGAGACATTGAAGCATCAAACTTATGATCTCATAAGGGAGATTTATCATTGAAGCATCATCATTCTGTGTGGATTATTTGAGCAAAGGGTTGGACAAGGAGAGTTGGGAGAGGTTGTTGCACCTTCATCAAAGGTATGTAAGTATTCTCTGTTGTTCTCATTAATATACATATGTGCTTGGCATGTTTCTTTCAAGGTTGTGTTCATTCTACATGAACTTGTCTCTATTAGATAGATCTAGTTTCAAGCTAATCTTAGTAGAATAGGAAGTTTGTTCTGTCTTTGTTTGTTTTGCAGGACTTATCAAGGAGCTTGGGGATCAAAGCTCAACTTAGAATATGCAAGGACAAACATCATTTAAAAGGTAGTCCTTTCTTCCTCTTCTCTATACTTTAGTTTAACTAGATTTAAAAGGATGTCAGTGACCAACTTTAGCACTCTTTCTGTCTTGGTCTTAGGAGACTAGAGCCCAAGAGAGAATCCACTTGTCCGCAGGGGGAGTCTCCTGTAACAGGTCCATATCTATATTTCTTATTTTTTTAATGGAAATATTTGTGCCTATGGATTGAAATGCAGTTTCTCTAGCAAATAAAAATGATTTCATTAATCCATTTTAGCTTTTGTGGTCAGTTTTATGTTCTCGGATCTTTATGTAGAGTTATTTATTTTAGTAAAAGTTTTGGGGCCATTTTCTAAACATCAATCAGGAGCTTACAAGGAAAGCACCTAATATGCATCAAACACATATTCCATCATTAGTCATGCAACATCATGACTTAGAGCCACATCACACCAGTCAATTCAAAGATAGCACACTGGCACCACACCAAGACATGACGAGGAGGAGTTATCCTGGCTAAGAAACAATTTGTCTTGCCAACAGAAATCATTGCCATCTGTTGTCGAAGAATTAGTTTTTCCAAAAAGAAGTCATTTTCATCTATTCTCCAAGAATTTTTCTTGCCAACAAGAAGTCAATGCCATATGCTCCGACAATCGGCATTCATCATGAATGTGAAAGATTGCTTTCGATTGAAACCTGTCAACAATACCACAACAATAAGACACGGATTAACTCATAGTTTATTTACAAAATCCAAGTCATGAATTAGGACATCAGTTAATGTAAAAACTAAGCCATGAGTCTAGATGTAAATCAAGCCATGAATCAAATCCATGCGCCAAGCTAAATCAAAAATACAGGTGCCATGAGATAGATTTTCCATAAATCGATTTCATTATCCAATGGAGAAGATTGAGTTTATTACATCGATCAACAATTTTTTGAAATCTATTGCGTCGAGTTGTAAGGTATCCATCGCCAACTACCTAAATCAAATCATCATTGTAGAGGATGAGATCAACATATATGGTTTTTGCAAGGAAGGAATGCATATACAGAATATTTCAAAGGCTTTTTAGAGCAAGTCGAGTGTTTTGTCAAGAAATGCATTAAGAGCCAAGGATCTGCCTGAATTTAATTTAATTATTTTAAAACAAATGCATCCATATGTCCCAGAAATAGAAAGGAACTAGATTGTATTCAAGGGTGGATTATTCCATAAAACACATATAACAACGAGATCTCCTCTGGTCAACTTGAAAATCAGTTCCGCGACTTGATGAGGCCTATGATCTTGTGGAAGGTTCTAATAATATTGTAAGGAAGCCAATTCGGGTTCATGGTTGCAATCTCTGTCTTTAATATGTTCTCAACTCAATTCTGGTACTTGTAATAGCAAAGAAACTGGAGAAAGGTCAAGCATGCTCGAAGAGAAAGATGTGCAATTAAAATTGACAGTGATGAATCTGGTGGTTTGAGTTTGAAAACAACCCGTCAGAAGTGTTTGGTGAAGATTTCCAGACTATAGGATTCAAATCTCATGGATGCCTATATATTTGTATTCACATATCATCTTCTCAGAAGGACTTAAATATCAATGGAAAGATTGACATTTTGAAGTGATCATATAAAATCATGAACCAAATATGGAAAGACAAGGGTAACGTTTTTCCTTTCAAAGACAGAGTATGGTAGCCAGGAAACAACTTGCAGCAGAACTTCTTTCTCATTTATTTATAGAAGATTACTTGCATAGGGACATGATCACTCAATAGGAAATTGGTCCTCTGGTTCAGGTTCTTGGATATGGCATACCTAGTTTGCAACAAAAGACAATCAAAATATCATGCCCAGACTTTCAGTAGCTTACTATAATTCAAAGGTATGTTGCTATTTGCCGAATCCCATGAGTTTTGACAACTTATTCAACTCTATTTTACTTGTGAAAGCTGTCAAAAGTGTAGACATGGGAAGAATAAAAATTTTTTCTACCAGATCACTTAAAGACACTTTCAAATATATCTAAAACTCCAATATATAATAGAGGACTGTCTTTTGCAGATTGAAGGAGAGTTCAAAGGAGGACTCCTTTTCGATTGAAAGATGAATGACTCAGGGCCAATATGAAAATTGAAGGTTTCTAAATGATTATCATATAGAAAGGCTATGCACATGTCAAAGACCTCAGATTTGGATAAGGTTTTGACTCCCTTATTATAGGATCTAATTCCTATCATTTTGTAAATAGTTTTATATTATGCTATTTTTAGTTTTCTCGATCCTTCCTTATAAGATCACAGTTTTTTGATGTAAATGTTATTTAATAAAAGGTTTAAAATAGTTCACGGGGGAGGCCCAAGAGGGTGAGGCCTGAGAATAATTTAATGAGATATCCAACCAATATGTGTTATTGTAATCTTGAAGGAATCTTATTCTGTGATCGCTTCTGACATTGAAGATCTATGACAATTGTTTTTATCAGATTGTGATTTCCCTTGTTTTTCACTATGTTTTTCATCTTCCTTGTTTTACACTATATTCTTCATCTTTCTTGAACGAGTTGCAAAAATTGAGATCAATGTCTACCCATGGATAATAGATTCACTAGAAGTAAATATTTTTTTGTGACTGCCTACTATTTGTGTGTTTTGTTTCAAGTACTGTTTCATCCATTCGACAAAGAGAATATTGGTTTGATGGGTATTATACTTTTTGTTTATTCCCTATTCTTCTACCCATTTTCATATCAACGTCTTATCTGATATGAAATTTGATTACCTTCGATCAACAGGGTGTTTACTTGACTCCATGCCCAATGGTGTTTTAATTGATTTGCATTTAGCTTGTTTCTCTTATTCTTTCTTGTTCCATCTTCCTGATCCACATTCTTTCAAAATCCTAAACACTTCCTTATTTATAAAAGAATTGCAATAATTGAAGATGTTCTAGGCTTGAACCTATAGCAGTCTAGGGGCAACTTCTAGCACTATCATCTTTTGGTGTCATTGTCGGGGATGAAGGAACAAAGACATCTTCCCTGGGAAGAATGAGCATGATCAGATCCACTTCTTGATGGTGAACAAGAAGAGGGAATATAATTGACTACATATTTTTCACCATGGCGACTCCACTATTCAACGATCCATAAATGAATCCACTAGAGAATATATAGAATGGCATCAAATGATCGGATGAAATCCATTGTGGCTGTGAGGTTTGCTCCATTCAATTTTGTTGATATTGTTGGTTTCCCTAATGTTGTTCCCACTATAGATATTTGGGGGGACTGCCTTCCATGTTTCAAAGAAAGAAAGGAGGATAATCCATTAGATCACCTTGTCAAGTTTCATGAATACATAGATCAGCTAGATCTACATCACAATGATGTTTGTATGAAAATGTTTATGTATTCATTGGATGGAAATGCACAACAGTGGTATCGGTCCTTGCCTTCGTCGAGCATATCTTCCTTGAGGGAATTCCATGCAATATTCATCAAGCATTGTAAAAGGTATTATTTTGTTGATACATTTTTTGAGAATTGTTGTGAACAATTTCAATCCTATATTCAACAGACATTAGAGATGATACACAATATACCTCATGAAAGGTTGCACCCTGTAATTTGTGAAGACAGTTTTAAATGTTCTCATAATGATTTTGATGATCATCCAAATGTTTATCCTCATGAACAATTTGTTGTTGATAATCTGATTGAGGATCAATCATTAACTGAAAAAACTATTATTGAAGACCTTACTGTTGATGAGGAAGAACCACCAGTAGTTATAGATACATTTGGCCTTGTTTTAGATGTATATTATGGTCAAATTCCAAAGGTGATCAAGAAGCAAATATGCACTCATTAGTTCATTATGGTCATGAAGCAAAGGTCTGTGAATTTCAAATCTCATGAAACCTTTCAGATCAACCTACCTTTGATGAGTATTCAGATGAATAAGAGCAGATCCCCACATCAAATTTTGATGACATAAGGAGAAACCAACCTGTATATGATAACTATGCATCAAAAGTTGAGGAAGGCAGTGATGGAGGGCTGAAGGATTTTTATGAACAATTTACTAAGCCTATTCCTTCACTAGATATAATAGATTCTTTTCTGGAAGTCAACAAGACAACATACGATATTAATGGTTCACCATCTTCAAAATATATTAAGCAAGTTGGGATTGGCATTATTGAAGAGTTTAGTTTAATATCTCATGAACAGAAAACTGGTATCACTTACAGAGCAGACATCAAACAAGAATTGAGTAGCAGTTAAATCAGCTTGCAATCATGTTTAGATTTGCAAATACCTTAAGGTGGCAACCATTATCAGAAATAAGATATGTAGAGACCTTTTGATCTTCAACTGAAACAATAGGAAGAGGTTTTTCTTTGTGTCTTTCACGATCCTTTTGCTGATTATATGGAGTTTTCAAGCACTTCAAATGACAAATTATTCTTGCTAAGCGAGGGTTGGATTTGATTCACTTTTCCATTTCACTTTGATATGCTATGGGTATCTTTATTTGTCAAAACCAGATCAAGAGTTTCACCAATTAGAAAAATACTTGTATGGATTCATTGGAAGCATGTGTTTACCTGATCTAAAGGAAACAATTGGATAGAGTAGGTAGTGTGTAAAATAAGCTCGTAATATGAGCAGGAAGATTCTTTTCAGTTTGTTAGTTTGCTATAGTATGTTTTTTTTCAGAGTTTGAATAAAGATTGCAGAGATCTAGTGACAATATGAATGACTCCACAAACCCCATGGACCAGGCATAGAATAAATGTGGATGTTTGCAGAGGTAAAATTTTGCAGGTTGCATTGCATGGATGCACAAAGGAAAGGGCACAGTGGTCTTCTTGTTCTTGATGCCTCATAAGGAGAGAATCATCCCTAGTTGGAGCCAGTGTTAGTATTCAAATTCACAGTATTAAAATTTGGAATTTTGGTCATGACATGCATGCTACTAGAAAAGGGACATTCCTACAACACCATTATAAAGCATCATATTATTTCTTGAATCCTTCGCCATATTCATTTTTGGGCCATATCTAGATTACTTATGTTTTTAATGCAAATATTCGTGCCTATGGATTGAAATGCAATTTCTCTAGCAAATAAAAATGATTTCATTAAGCCATTTTATCTTTTTTGGTCAGTTTTATGTTCTCGGGTCTTTATGTAGATTTATTTATTTTAGTAAAAGTTTTGGGGCCATTTTCTAAACATCAATCAGGAGCTTACAAGAAAATCACCCGAAATCTACATCAACCACATATGCCAGCATTAATCATGAAACATCATGAGTTAGAGCCACATCACACCAGTCAAGTCAAAGACAACACACTAGTACCACACCAAGCCACAACGAGGAGGAGGTATCTTGGTTGAAGGACAATTTTTCTTGCCAACGAAAATCATTTCCATCTATTCTCAAAGAATTATTTTTTCCAAATAGAAGTCATTGCCATCTTTTCTCCAAGAATTTGTCTTGCCAACAATAATTCATTTCCATCTACTCTAATAATCGACATTCATCATGAAGGTGAAATATTGCTTCTGGTTGAAACCCGTCCACAATACCACAACAACAAGCCATAGGTTAAATCACAATTCATTTACAAAAGACAAGTCACGAGTTAGGCCACGAGTTAATGTACAAACGAAGCCATGATTCTAGCTATAAATCAAGCCAAAAATCAAATCCATGCGCCAAGCTAAATCAACGATCCAGGTGCCATGAGATAGATTTTCCATAAATCAGCTTCATTATCCAATAGAGAAGATTGAGTTTATTACGTTGATCAGCAAGGTTTTGAAATCTATTGCATCGAGCTGTAAGGTATCCATCGCCAAATACCTAAATCAAATCATTGTTGCAAAGGATGAGAGCAACAGATATGGTTTTTACAGGGAAGGAATGCATATACCGAAGATTTCAAAGCATTTTTAGAGCAAGTCAAGCAGTTTGTCAAGAGATGCATTGCGAGACAAGGATCTGTCTGAATTTAATTTAATTATTTAAAACAAATGCATCCATATGTCCCTGAAATAGAAATTAACTAGACTATATTCAAGGGCAGATTATTCCATAAAACACATAGAACAATGAGCTCTCCTCCAGTCAACTTGAAAAGTAGTTCCGCAACTTGATGAGGCCTATGATCTTGTGGCAGGTTCTAATAATACTGTAAGGAAGCCAATTCTAGTTCCATGGTTGCAATCTCTGTCTTTAATATGTTCTCAGCTCAATTCTGGTACTTGTAAGAGAAAAGAAACTGGAGAAGGTTCAATCATCTTCGAAGAGAAATATGTGCAATTAAAATTGACGGTGATGAATTTGGTGGTTTGAGTTTGAACCCAACTCGTCGGAAGTGTTTGGTGCATCTTTCCATACTATAGGATTCGGATCTCATGGATTCCTATATATTTGTATTCACATATCATCTTCTTAGAAGGACTTAAATCTCGATGGCAAGATTGACATTTGGAAGTGATCATGTAAAAGCATGAACCAAATATGGCAAGACAAGGGTCACATTTTTCCTTTCAAAGATAGAGTATGGCAGCCAAGCAGAAACACATGTAGGAACTTGCAGTAGAAATTCTTTCTCATTTATTTATGGAAGATTACTTGCAGAGAGACATGATCACTCAACAAGCAATTGGTCCTCTAGTTTAGGTTCTTGGATCTGGAATACCCAAGTTGCAACAAAAGACAATCAAAATATCATGCCCAAACTTTCGATAACTTACTATGATTCAAAGGTATGTTGCTAGCTACCGAATCCCATGAGTTTCAACTGCTTATTCGACTCTATTTTATATGTGCAAGATGTCAAAAGTGCAGACATGGGAAGAATGGCAATGTTTTCTACCAGATCACTTAAAGACACTTTCAAATACATATAAAACTCAAATATATAGTAGAGGTCTGTCTTTTGCAGATTGAAGGAGAGTTCAAAGGAGGACTCCTTTTCGATTGAAAGATGAATGACTTAAGGCCTATATGGAAATTGAATATTTTTAACTAATTATCATGCAGCAAGGCTATACACATGTCGACGACCTCATATTTGGATAAGGGTTTGACTCCCTTATTATAGGATCTTATTCCTATCATTTTGTAAATAGTTTTATATTATGTTATTTTTAGTTTTGTCGATCCTTCCTTATAGGATCACAGTTTTTTGATGTCAATGTTATTTAAGAAAAGGTTTACAATAGTTCACGGGGGAGGCCCAAGAAGAATTTAATGAGATAGACATCCAGTATGTGTTATTGTAAGCCTGAGAGCATCTTATTCTGTGATTTCTTCTGACATTGAAGATCTATGACAATTTTTTTTATCAGATTTTGATTTCCCTTGTTTTTCATCTTCCTTATTTTACATTATGTTCTTCATCTTGCTTGAATGAGTTGCAAACATTGAGATCAATGTCTGACCATGGATAATAGATTCTCAAGCGGTAAATATTTTTTTGTGACTACCGCTATTTGTGTATTTTGTTTCAAGTACCATTTCATCCATTTGACAAAGAGAATCTTGGTTTGATGGGTATTCTACTTTTTGTTTATTCCCTATTCTTCTACCCATTTTCATATAAACTTATTATCTGATATGAAATTTGATTTCCTTCGATCAAAAGGGTGTTTACTTGACTCCATGCCCAATGGTGTTTCAATTGATATGCATTTAGCTTGTTTCTCTTATTCTTTCTCTTTCCATCTACCCGATCCACCTTCTTTCAAAATCCTAAACACATCCTTATTTATAAAATCATTGCAATAACTAAATATGTGCTAGGCTTGACCCTATAGCAGTCTAGGGGCAACTTCTAGTACTAACAGGTATTGGGCTTATCTTTCCACAATATGAGGGTGACTCTCAGTGCTAACACCATCGAGACATGGTTCTTTCTCATTGGTCCACATTGCCGATGATGTTGCAAATAGGTAAGATATGTGTCACCGAGTTTTTTGATTTTGACCTGTATGTCTGGTAGTTTCCCCTATTCATGTTGAATTTGTTTATTGGTAGTATGTGTAAGGCTGATGTGGAAAGGATATCTTCATCGACGATAGAAAATAACTACATGCTAATGTGAAATTCGTTTCGTTGCCGATGACGTATTCATCAGCGATACAAGATTATTTCTGATATAGTGAAAATATATTTCCCTGATGAAGACGGTGTGGGGCCCTTGAAAAATTAATAAAATCCAATGATGTCAAACCTAAATCATATTTGCATCATTTATCAACCCACTTTGAGAACCATTTGATTAGTAGGATCCTACGGATTTGATGGTGTTTGGATCCTGGGCTATGGTCTTGTTATAAGCTTCTGGGCTATGATCGCTTAAGTTCTTTTGGACTATGAAAATTCCCTTTGGTACTATGAAAATCCCCTTTTGAATGAAACAATCCCCTTTGGACTGTGAAAAACCCCGAGAGATTAATTTTTTCCTTATGTGTACAAGGGTGTGTATTTTCTTGTTGTTTTCTTCAATTTTCCTTAGGAAAAATTGACTCTAGGTTGCACAAAGGCTCTAGAAGCCCAAATTTATACTGCTAATTCATCTTATGTTAGAATTATAACCTCAGCTATCCTTCATTTAGTTGCAAGAACAAATACACTACTAACATTTGGCTCCAGCGGTGACAACAAACCCTTGTGATTTGTTGAGAACTGTAGACCAAGTTCCTTCTTCTGTTGGGTTATGGAGTCTACCTCAAATGAATACATATCCTTCAGACCTAAAAATTGATCTAATATGGAACACAAAAATTCTCAACAACTTAATTTTTTAGAAATATACCTACTTGCTAAAGTAATGAATGGTGAATGAAGTAAAATTAATAATTCATGAACAATAATGAAAACGAATTATTTATGTATAGGGTATACATATCTCTCAATCACGATTAAATCCCATCGATAATTCTAGCTAGATCACGAATATGGAGAACCTTACCACTCATAAAACTCTTACGAGTCTAATTGGGCCTCTTAAGCGGGTTTGGTTCCTTCTATTGAGTTAAATGGATCTCATAACCCTCAACATAGTTGGAGATAGAAAGAGGGATTGAACGAATGAATGGAAAATAATGTTTCTGATAATATATTCTTCATATCCTATAGATTAAAGAAAACCCACATGCATAGCTAGTCACTCTCAAGACAACCCACATACAGAGAGTACTCTTGATATGAGTAACTCACCTCAACATGAAGAGGAAGAACACATGTACCCTGAAATACCTTATTCTCTTCCCCATGAAGAGTTAAATAAGTTCATGAGAATCACTAGAGCTTATGCTTGACAGATCGGTGCATTACCTTTAGCTCCTTTACTTCCTCAAAGAAAAAAAATAAGTATACCAATAGTTGACACCCCTGACCAAGTATTTGTTCACACGGTAGAAGACCTGATAGATTTTTCCCTCACAGTGATCGAACAACCCCTTAATATGATACCCGAAAGACCAGCTGGTAATTACTATGAACCTGACAATTTTGAATCTGAAGAGGAAGGGTCTAACTTAGATCTCTCAATTTCCAAACTGGAAGACATGGAGGATAATAATGATAACAATGGAGAAAGGGGAGATTATCCTAGAGAAAATCAACCATGGGTGGTCAGAGATTTTTTGGAAGTTGTAGGATGGGTGCATAACCTACCCAAACAACCAAAAACATTCTTCCTAAATTTGACCCCGAAACCTCTGGATTGCCTGAGGACCATATTAAGAAGTTCATATTAGCTATAAGGTTGATGAATGTGCAACATGAAGATGTAGTGTGCATAATGTTTCCTTAMACCTTTGAAAATTCATCCTTGACTTGGTATTTCAACCTACCAATTGGTTCCATAACTAGCTGGACGAAGTTTCAAAAGGATTTCTTGGACAACTTTTCTGAGGAGACTACAACAAGAGMTTTAATGGATGAACGTTTCACTGCCACTATGATTCCAAAAGAAAAGGTTAAATATTTCAACAAAAGGTTCACCACCATTTTGAACAAATTCCAACCCGAGGCTAAACCTATCTAGGAGTTTCAAATTGAAGTATACTCTAATGCTCTCCCAACTTCTATTTCCATGTTTGTAAAAAAGGTTGCCAAACATACTCTAGCTGAAAATTTTGAAGAAGCTAAAACAATTGAATTCCAAATGAAAGGATGAAAAAAAGGTCAGATCTCACTAATTAAAAATGAAACCCAACCTATACCTAAGAGATGAATTTTGTTGACAATACCCCCTGGAAAAAAAACAAAACAAGGTCCTGAGAAAGAGGGAGGGGATCTAGAAATCCTGCAGTGGATGATTAAAAAACTCAACATGATCGTAAATATGAAAAGGAGTGTTGGGGAGGGAACCCAAAATAAAATACCTTCTAAACCTTTTTTTTAAAGAAATCCACCCTTCAAATCCATAGAACCTACCCCATATAACCTAAAAGTCAACTTAGGGAACATAGCATCTAACTCCTTATGCACGTACCATCAAGTAAACCATTCAAAAAGAGACTGCCCCAAATGGTTTCATGCTATGACTCTAATGGCTAATCGATTCCTAAATGAATCCTCTCTAACCGAAAAACCCAGTGGCTCAAACATAGGTGTTATCGATCAAGAAAGTTATGAACCACCTGAAGAGACTGCCATGTTGATATGGGATTCTGATCACCCGATACCTTTCAATGAAGTCACTGAGGTGCAGGGACCCCTGAGTGAAATTATAGATATACAAATGCAAAGTAAAATTCAACCTGTCCAAAGTAATGCCACCACTACTCAATCATCTTGAGGAAATCAAGCGACCGATCACCCCAAGCCCTGATTTTCTTCCCAAAACAATCCCACAAACATACATACACGAGAAACGCCTAAGATAGACTACAATGTAGTAGAATACTTGAAGAAGATGAAAGCTAATGTGTTTTTCATGGACATGTGTAGGATTCTTCAACAAAAGGATTTTTTGTTACAAGCCTTAAAATTAAAAAATACCTCTCTGATGAAAATTAACCAAGGCGACATCCCATTTCCCATAGATTTAACAAATAAACCAAGTGTGAATGATTGTTCTTTATAAAAAAAAAGGAAGGCCTTTTGTTCCTCCTTTTCTTTTGATGTTTGAGGTTTTTAACATAAATCTACAAAATTTCCTAGTTGATTCAGGGGCATATTCAAATGTTATTCCATTGTTAATCTGCAAGAAATTTAATGAAACCCCACTCAAAAGTGATAAAAACGTTATACAACTAGATAGGACTCATGTAAAGGTGATTGGGGAACTTAAATATGTCATGATAAGAATTTATACACACCCCAAATTTCTTCAAGTAATTGACATAATCGTTGTGGACATCTCGGGGGCATACGGAATGCTACTTAGTAGAGAC
Source organism: Picea mariana (assembly GCA_032191745.1). Taxonomy (NCBI): domain Eukaryota; kingdom Viridiplantae; phylum Streptophyta; class Pinopsida; order Pinales; family Pinaceae; genus Picea; species Picea mariana. Next base: position 272,014 of record JASDQU010101797.1, on the reverse strand, counting down.
TGGTCTAAGAAATTAAACGAATACTTCAATACCGACTGGGCTCACCTTTGGTTTCCATTAAAAGGACATACAAACATGATTAGGATTGATAGAGAAAGATATATCAAACATAGTGTCACTGATTTAGAGACCCCAAATAAACCCTCGTTGACAGAGTTCCCTGTGTTAGGAAACGACTCTTGTGATTCTGATTTCAATAATTTCTCCCCTCACGTGTCTGACATACCTCCCACACAAAAATCCGAAACGATTTTTCAAGTAGACTCACTAGCAACCGCATAAGAAAGCATCCTCCATCAGGATTCTCTGACAGGATTAGCAGACAAGGATGTTGAAAGTGAAAAAGTAGCTAGACATGAAGAAGTTAGAAATTCCCCTCCACAAATTTGGACGTTGTACTTTGATGGTTATAAATCACAAAGAAGGGTTGGGAGCGGGATCCATCCTCAATGACCAAATGGGAAACAAAATTGCTTATCCTACATATTAGAATTCGAATGCACTAATAACACTATTGAATATGAAGCTCTAGCCCAGGGACTAAAGAAATCCATCAAATTAAACATCAAAGAATTGAAATTTTTTGGAGAATCTAAAATTATCGTTAGACAAGTAAAGAATACTATCCATTTTAATTCACCTCACTTGAGAAATTACTAGCAAGAGGTACATAGACTAATAGAGAATTTTGAGGCCTTTAACATTATTGTTGTTCCCAGGATGCAAAATACCCTTGTTGACACTCTAGCCACTACGACCTCAATATTATCTCCTTTAGAAGACTATGAAGCCTCAAGTTTTGTTGTGGAACTACTCTACAAACCATCGGTCCCTAACAACATTTCTAATTGGAAAGTCTTTGAAGGGGATGAACAAATTGTAGATTTCTTGACTAATCAGGATAATTTTAAGGATTTGGCCATTGATGATGAAATATTCCAAGAACTACTCACATAATCAAATCTCCACGAACTGAGGAAAGGAACATATCACTCTGATGACAAACCCAAGTTTCATACGATACCAAAAGGGGCGGCCAATCTAGAGAACCTTTTCAAACTAAGGGAAAGCTTTAGAGGGACAAAGAATGCAAAAACAGGGAGCTCATGTCCCATATACGAAACTATAAACCTAGGAACACTGGAGAACCCCAAGAATGTCAATTTGGGTAAGACGGTGTCCAAATAAGACAAGAAATCTTATCTCAAAATTTTTAAAGAACATCAATATGTCTTTTCTTGGTCCTACTGAGAATTGAAAACTTATGATACTTGCATTATCCAACACATAATTACATTAAATTATGGAGTAAAACCCTTCTGAAAAAATATTATGAAGTACCACCCATCTTTGGAACCTTTGATGTATCAAGAGATGAAGAAATTATTAGATGCCAAGATTATATTTGAGGTAAGACACTCTGCCTGGGTAGCCAATCTGGTACCTATCTGAAATAAGTCTAGGGAGATCCGTATGTGTGTGTATTTTAGAAACCTTAATAGAGTATTGGAAAAGGATAACTATTTAGTCCCACCCATGTAACAACTCCTACAAACAATACCCGGCTTTGAAAATTTTTCCCTCCTAGATGGTTTCTCGGGATATAACTAGGTCCTGGTTTCAGAAGATGATCGATTAAAAACTACCTTCTGAACCAAGTGGGGAACCTTTTCTTATAAATGCATGCCCTTTGTGTTGATTAAAACAGGATAAAACTTCCAAAGGGCCATGGACATATCTTTTCTGGTATTGAATAACAAGTGTGTGGTAGTCTATTTAGATGACGTAAAAGTATATTCAAAGAATAGGAAAGACCACATTCAACATTTGAATCAAATCTTTGTAAGGTGTAGGAAATATGGAATATCTTTGAACCCTCAGAAAATCATCTTTGGTGTAGAGGAAGGAAAATTATTACATCATATCATATCCCAAGGAGGAATTAGCAGTGACCTTGAGTGGATAAAAGCGATAGCTCAAATATCCTTTCCTCACAATAAAAAGGCCATGCAATCCTTCTTTGGGAAATTCAATTTTGTGAGAAAATTTACTCGATACTTCGTTGAAACTATTAAACCTTTACAAAAAATTATTCACAAAGATGAACAGTTTAAATGGGATGAAGGAAGGAAATAATTTTTCAACAACATCAAAACTGAAATATCTCAAGCACTAGTGTAACGTCCCCAGCCATTAACCTCTACCGGATAACACTACCCAAACAACCTTATCTTTTTTTAACTAGCTATAATACCATTTTATGAATTTATATGCATGAATATATAATGAAAATTAACAATTACAACATTCTTTTCATGCCACTGTTCATGTGGAAATAACATTAAAACATACAAAAAACATATTCTAATATACATAGATTAATGCGGAAATAACAGTAAGCCTACACATACATCATACATGAAATATCCAGTCATTACTCATCAATTATAAAACATGTACAATTACACAACATACAATCAACAAAGATTTGGTACTTATCTTTCAATAGATGACCACTAACTATGTGCAGACCATCCATGAACCTCTTAGCCTTAGACCACATTGCTCATCATGCTCAACAGTGGGTCACCCCTGAGTTGGGACTAAACTCCACTAGGTAAGTGGTTCATAGGCTTGGAAAAAACAACAGGAAAGTCACACAGGTCAACAGGAAGGATTATTCTCCATGAGCCCACTCACACTAACATCCTACAACCTCTCATTCCCCACATGCATGTCCCACCCCAGGAAGTGTGACCCTTCTCTGCTCAATAGTCCTTCGGCTTCCCCACTTCTTTAGACTAGACAAGAATTCTCCAAGAACTATATTTGTAGTTGGGATCCCTCTGGGAAATCACTTCCCCAACAACCTCTCTCACCTGGAGAGAGTTGCTTGCAGGCCTGACAACCTGATTCTTCAGTCCACGGGTCTGACAACCCGCCTCTTCAAACCAAAGGCCTGACAACATGCTTCTTCAGACCACAGACTTAACAAACTGCTTCTTCATTCAAGATTCTAAGTTAGTTCCAGTAAGGTGATGGACACAACAAGGCTCAGTAAAGAACAGGCGATGTCATCAAGCCACAATCAATCAAGGAACTATGTGGGTTGTAACAAACAAACATTATGAAAAAACATGACTTAGATAGTTACAGGGTGCTCGAGCTTCATAGGTGATACACATTATAACTCGAGTATGACTGTAGATTCCCAAGGTCCATGCTTACTCAAAGGTCAATAATGGAGAATTGGTTCAATGCGTGAATCTTGTGGTGAATCGGGAAGGGTGACAGACTTCTAGAGAATCGTAAGGGTCATGAAAAAACTAGAGACTGGTCCATATGCAAGGATGGGGAGAAACACTAGAATGGGAAGTGAACCCCCAACAATTTGGATTTCCCAGCTATAACTGCATATGTCTTGGTTGACACCTGTCTTCCTGCAGTTGCATGAGTTCCACTTAGCACTTGTTCCCTTTGCCAGAAGCTTAGGACAACACCGATCATGTCCACCTTAGCCTTTAGGAAACAATAATACAATATTATTCCCTTAGAGGTAAGGCCTCTTTGTGGTCAGTCTACATGCAACAATGTAATTGTATTAATGATATGTGAATTTACATATACAGAAATCAGGCTCATGGCCTTAAACATATAGGATCTCTGACCTAATAAACATATAGTATTCAACTTATAAAAATTTGGCTCACAAACCTATAAACATAATTACTAGTCAGAAGGGGCTTGGCCTTAGGGTGTTACAATCCTCTCCCCTTATTTTTTCACTGTCTTTTGTGCAACTTACTTACACAATAACAACAAGATTTCCAAAATATTCAAAATGATGTGGGTATTCTTCCCGCATAGCATCTTCATGCTCCCATGTTGCATCCTTGGGACCATACCAGGCCCACTAGACTTTTAAAATCCCTACGGCTTGATTCCGAATCTGCTTGCTTTTCCAGTCTAGTATACGCATCAGATGCACCTGAAAAGTGCTTTCTTTCTCCACCTGAATCACATTTCAATCAATAACATGATTAGCATCAGGTACATAATTCTTAAGTAATTACACATTAAATACAATATGTATAGACATGCATGCAGGAAATGCAGGCCTTTATGCTACTGGACCAATCCTCTCTAGGATTTCAAATGGCCCACAATATCGAGCTACCAACTTTGAACAATTTCTGAACTTCAGGGAGATTTTGTTGGCCTTCACTCTTAGGAATACATGATCCCCTACTTTAAATTCCCTGTGAGTTATGTTCTTATCATCATAACTTTTCTTTCTGTATTCGATAGCTTTTAAATTATGCTTAATCTTAGCATTTTCTCTTCCATTTCCCTGAGAAACTCTGCCCCAACCGCTTCCCTATTAGCTGGGTTGTCCCAACTTACTGGGGTGTTGCACTTTATTTCATAAAGTGATTCAAACGAGCTCATCTTCAGTAATGCTTGATACCCATTATTGTATGCAAATTCTACCAAGTGTAGATAATTTTCCCATTTAGATGGTTTTTCCATCACATACATCCTTAGCATGTCCTTTATCAATTGGTTCACCCTTTCTGTCTTCCCATCAGACTCAGGATGATAAGTAGTGTTGAAGTTCATATTTGTTCTAAGCCCTTTGAATAACCCCTTCCAAAAATTTGAGGTAAAATTTGGGTCTCTGTCAGACACATTTGTCTTGGGTACGCCATGMAAGCGTGCTACTTCCCTCAAATAAATATCAACAACATTAGTTTCCTTATGATTATTCTTGATATGAATGAAATGGGAAGATTTAGTAAGCTTGTCCACCACCACCATGAATGCATCATGTTGCTTGCTTGTTTTGGGAAATTGYGTGATGAAATACATTGTTACAACTTCCCATTTTCACTCAGAAATGGGTAATGGTTGCAGTAAACCAGTTGGGTGGCTATCCTCATCCCTTACCCTTTGACATTCCAAACATTTGGCAATAAAATCAGTAATCTCCCTCTTCATGCCTGGCCAATAATATTGGATTTWGACTATTGAAATTGTTTTCTGATATCTTGGGTGTCCTGCATAAGGTACAATGTGCATTTCTTTTAAAATCACACTCTTCAATTTAGAAGAGTTGGGTACATAAACTATGTTTCTATACAAGAGGATTCCATCAATTCCCAATTCATAATCCTCAATATTCTGCTGCAATTTTGTTACCAATTCCATGTATTTCAAATCTGATCTTGAAGACTCTAGAAATATGTCTTTAAAATCTAATTGGTACATGCTAATGGTTGTAGCATGAAATTCATGCACTCTTCTGTTGAATGCATCATCCACTATGTCCTCTTTCCCCTTTATATTCTTTATATCAAAGTCATACTCATTGAGAAACTCTAACAAACTGCTTTGCCTGGCATTTAGAGTTGGCTAATCAAATAAATATTTCAGACCATTATGGTCTTTCCTCATCTCAAACATTTTTCCCATGAGGTAGTGTCTACACTTCTTCAAAGCGTGCACTATGGATACCAACTCCAAATCGTGAGTGGCATATATCCTTTCATACTCCTTCAACTTCCTTGATTCATAACATACAACAAACCCATTTTGATTGAGGACTCCACCCAATCCTTCTTTGTATGCATCTGTGCATGCATTGAAGTCTTCGTTTGGATCTGCTATCCTCAAAATTGGATCACTTGTTAACAATTGCTTCAATTGTTGGAAGCTTCTTTCACATTCTTTTGTCCATTGAAACTTCTTCCCCTTCCTTTGCAAGGAAGTAATGGGGTGAGATATTCTTGAAAACCCTGTAATGAACCTTATGTAGTAAACAGCTAGACCTTTAAAGGATCTAACTTCTATCAAATTCTTTGGCAATGACCATTCTCTAATGGATTCTATCTTCTCAGGATCCACTACTATCCCATCCTTTGAATCAATATGCCCCAAGTAGTGAATTATGTTTTGATAAAATGAGCACTTTCTCAATTTTGAATACAACTGATGCTACCTTAGCACTTTCAACACCATCCTCAAATGATGCTTATGTTCTTCTTCCAACTTGGAATATACAAGGATGTCATCCAAAAAGACAATGGCAAACTTGTCTAAATATTCTCGGAAAAGACCATTCATTAAGAACATGAAAACAACTAGTGCATTTGACAACTCAAATGGCACCACTGTGAACTCATAATGACCATACCTTGTCCTGAAGGCAGTCTTGATGATATCTTCCTCTTTAATCCTTACCTGATGGTATCCTGACCTGATATCTATCTTTGAAAATATGTTTGCATCCTTCAATTGATCAAAGAGATCATCAATCCTTGGTAAGGGATACTTGTTCTTTATAGACACTTTATTCAACTTTTTGAAGTCTATGCACAATCTTAATGTCCCATATTTATTCTTCACAAACAAGATTGGGGCACTCCAAGGTGTCACACTTGGGTGTATATATGCCTTATTTAGAATTTATTCAAGCTACATTTGCAACTCCTTCAGCTCTGGTGTACTCATTCTGTAAGGAGTCTTTGACACTTGAGTTGCTCTAGGCATTAAATTTATAGAGAAATCAATATCTCTCTTTGGGGGTAGTCCTGGTACCTCCTTCAACACATATTCAAAAGCTTCCAAGGCTACATGATCCTCCAAATTTGGCACCTTATCCTTAGGTTCTTCTTCTATGTGAGCTGCAAATATTTGACAACCTTTCCTGAAGCATTTCTTCAGCTGCATTGCTGAAATTTATCTGATAGCAACTACCCTGGGAATTCTCCGCACTTTCCTTAGGCTCCCTTCATAATCCAAGCAAGTAAATTCCTTTTTATGATAGTTCAGGATAGCATGATGTTGGTCCAACCAATCCATCCCAATTAGAAATTCATAGAAACCTAAAGGCAAGATGTTCAAATCTTCCCTTATGCTTGGTCCATTAATTCCCATCAGACACAACTTAACCATCTCATTGACTTTTCTTTTCTCTCCAGTATCCAACTGCACCAAGCAAGATCTTCCATGCTTTCTTCTTGTAAAATGAAAACATTCCACCATCTTAGGATCTATATAACTATGACTAGCTCCTGAATCAATTAAAATAGTAATGGTTTGGTTGTTGATCATACCTTCCACTTCAATCATATGTGATTGATACTTTTCTTGCTTGTTGTCAAGGGATGCATAGATCCTAGGTACATTTCTTCCCATGTCCCCCATTGTTTCATCTCACTGAACGTTGTGAACAACTCTCACTTTGTCACTTCTATGAGAAAAATATCTAAACATATGATCACCGTTACAAGCCCAACATTGAATAGGTGGCTTCCTTGGCCTTTGACCACCTGTCTCAATCACTTTTGGTTACCTATAAGTTGTTTGTCCCTGAGAATTATTTTTGAAGAATGGTCTCTTAATTCTCTTCTTCCTCTAATCCATCTTGAATTTCTTCTTGTCTTCCCAAGACTTTTGGAAATTTGGCCTTTCTTTTTGTTGATCATATAGGCACTTAGCTCACCTTATGGTCTCCTCCAATGTTTTGGAATCATCATATTGTATTTTTTCATTGATGAATGGTGGAAAACCACTCAAATACCTATGAATCGTGATTGTCTTATCCTTGTTAAAAGAGACATACTTCAAAACTTCTAAAAACCTTCTTTCATATTCATCTATTGTCATACTCCCAAGCTTAAGTTCAAAGAACTCTTTCATTTTCTTGTCATAGTATCTCTTAGTCAAGTATTTCTTTTTGAAATACTTCTTGAATTCCCTCCAAGTAACATTGTTTTATTTAATGTGTTGCACCTGCACTTGCACAAGTTGATCCCACCACATGGATGCCTTACCTTTGAGTTGATAAATGAAAATTCTTCCTTCTGCATGAGAAGAATAATTATGCAATTGAAAATACTTTGTCATTCCTAGTAACCATGTCTCAGTATCTTCATCCTTCTTGTGCTCCCCATCAAACATAGGATGTTTTATTTTGTTCATTTCCCTCGTATCTCATCCTCCTCGGACCTCTTATGCTTCCTAATAGGGGATGGACTTGAGTTGTTGTGTGCTCTCTTATTGGAATGCCTCGGGGAGTGCTGGTGATGTCGTCTAATACTTCTTGTTCTTTTGTGACTTTCTAATTTTCTTGAGCCACTCTCCTTATCCAATTCATTTTCTATTCTTTCCAGGATCTGAATCAAATTCATGTTGAATTCTCGCAATTGCTCCTTGGATTTCATGAGCTTTTTTTTATCTGCCCAATGAATTTGGACATGTTTCTGCAACTTCTTAATAATTTTCATCATGTTCCCTTCTTTATCTATCTCTTATCCATGCTCATTGGAGTTTGATACTTCAACTCCCAAATGAACATCCATTCCTCTATCTTCATTCTCTGAACTGAAAGCATCTTTTGCCTCCACCATTTCTATGCACTGTGGAACAATTCAGTTTGGTTCTAACAATTGTTAATTATGAAAAATGTGCAGTCAACCAAATTTTTGTCAGGCTAATAGAACTTAAAAAATTCCTAGAATAAACCAATCTGATTCAATAAAAGCAATATCAGATTCCATTTTCAGCAGGTCTTGGTCGATCAAGAACCCCTCAGACTTCTATCTCTAAGCCCAGCTCTGTTATGCAACAATTTTGGGGTGCTAACCCCTTTTATCCAGCCCTTGGTTCACATGTGACCATGATTGTGATCCAACGCTAATGGTTTGGGTGCTTATCCGAAGCCTTGAAAACATCTAGCTCTCGAGCTTCAAAGGTTTCCCCCTTTTCCACAACTCACCAAATCACCCAACAATGAACTTTTGAACACACACAGAATGATGGATCCATGGTCTACATTCCTTACTTAGATCTATGATGGATCGGAGCTTCGGGGACTTCAACTTCGGTGGTTTCCAAAGAACTTTCCAACAAATCTGTTGAAGTGTTGAATTGGCTAACTCATGAAGTAGGGTGAATCAATGGTCCACGACTACCCAACATCCAATTTCTGACACCCACTGTGGAACTTCAGGATTTGGGGCTCTAGGACTTCGAAGCTTCAAGACTTTGGAGGATTTCACATCCAAACACCCCCAATACTCTCGAACCGCTAATCTCTGAACACTTCCATGTCACCCTTGGTGACATCATTATGTCACATCACCTCAGTGCTATGGAACTTCAGAAACTTCTTCCTTCCATTCTATTATGAATCATTTCTTCTGAAGTGTCAAGTCTCTGGAATTCACAATCTAGTGCCATGCATCCACTATGACCATCAGGGCCCCACCATCCATGCTTGAGAGGAGGCCCACGTGGTGAAATATTAGAAGCATACATGTGGCCCACTTAGACAAGTGACACGTGTCAAGTTCTATTGGTCATTTCAATCATCCAAAGGTTCTTAACTCACTGACACGTGGCACACATCCCATGTGTCCACATCATTTTGAGTGATGTTAGCAAGCCACATCACTTCGAGGTTTCAAGATTTCTGAGACTTTAGAACTCCGAGACTTCAGAAGATTTTACACCTTTAACGCTCAAATCTTCCAAACATCGAACTCTCAAACTTCTTAACCTTATGGGGTCCACATAATAAAAATGTCACCAACTAAGGTGGTGGGATGTGTCATGTCTAGGAAAGGTCCATGTAACCATTGGTTATGTCATCCTGCCATGTCACTTCTTCTCTTTTTCCTTAGGACTTCGGGCTTCGACGGTTTTTGCACCAGCACACCCCAATTCTCCCAACCGCTGAACTCTAAAGTTACGAACTGTCATGAGATATATGTCTTAGGACCACTTGCATCTAGATCTAAAGGCTCTGATATGTCTTCAGCCAATCCAATGATCAATATTTC
>JASDQU010101797.1:246665-260710 GCA_032191745.1 Picea mariana | reverse complement strand
TGGACTTGTATTATTCTATCAAATGCGAGCTCAAATCAGTATGGGCTTTGCAAGAGCATTCGTTGACAGGGGGACTTTGGGCTGACAGTTTTCCCCCATGGCCATCTTTTCCATGCTTTCCATGTATGGGATGAAACAAGGTTTCAACCACCTCCCCCATTTCCATTAAATACTTTCATCAGGATCAGGATGAAAGCTGACACCCATGAATGTTTCAGAAGACATTCACGACTCCTTCAAGTCAACCCCGGAGCCTTGATACCACACAGATATTCCTCTATTAACAATACAGATTCTTTCGGCCTTAGCGCAACTTCTCTTGATCGCTTCATGCGACCTTGGACCATGACCTGGGGATCCTATGTGAAATTTTGGGATTTTTCATTTCAGGAGTGTTCACTCCACTTGATTCCAAATATCTCGATGGTCGAATCTACAAAATATCCCATCCAGATCAACGGTCGGATTTCCTTTGAATTTAATGGCTAGGATGCTTGCTCTAAAACCTCATCTACCCACCGCTCAATAGGAGCTTACCCTTCTTTATGGCCCTGATCCCCATATAACCACGGGATATGATCATGGGCCCAACTCCTGGGTGCTTTGCGACTTTGCGTTTTGTGAATCTACGTTGTGCTCCATGCTAAAACCTCTAAGACATGAAATTGTGAAGTTAGATCTGGTGCCACACGCCCCTTTGAATCAGACGACGCACATGAATATCTGCATTTTGGGACTTTGGGTCTTCAGCATTTTTGGACTCGGGAAATTTGGGCATCCCTCACTTCAACTTTCCTGAAATGACCTTCTCCATGATTTAGATCTGGTGCCACATGTCCTACTGGATCGAACGAATCTTGCTGATTTCAGATTTCAAGGGTTCAAATACTTTACAAATAACTTCAACAATGTTTTGAACTCCCAATTCCTACACTTATTATTTGTCATCAATCTCTGAGCTTTTACACGAAAGTACCTTCTCCAAACCAAACTTGCTCACTCACTTGATTTGAGTCCATATCAAACCGCTCTGAGTGTTGCGCTTTGCGCTTACGGCTGCGGCCTCTATAAACAAACATTCAGATGATTGGCTGAGGGCTTGGAAAATCAAAAGGATCAATTACAGAGGAAAAGAAGAAAGTGATAAACCTTAGAGAAAACAACATAGAAGAGGGTCGAGACCTCTTAGGTAAGGTGATAAGGAAAACAGGTCATTCAAACAAATTAAGGAAAAAAGAAGAAAAAACTACAAGCCAAACGGGAAAAACTTAAGATTGGTTCTGTGAAAATGAGAGAGACAGGGAAAAACTATAGAATTAGGTAGAAACCACAAACCCACAAGACTGTAACATGCTCCCTGTGAGCTGCCAAGAAAAGTAGTTCCAGTGCCTTATTATTGGGTTATGGAGTCTAGCTATTTAAAACAAAATAAACATAAAAATAGGAATGATATTTACGATGGTGGGCGCCGACTGCGGCTTTAAACGAAAAACGTTTTTAGAAAGTGTCCATTAACAGGGCCACCAAAAACCCCATCACCCTCCAAATTTTGCAACCTGTAAGTATTATTAGGGAGTATCTCAGATATTCTTAAGGCATCAAATTTACCATGCTTTCCTTTGTCCTGATTGGGTGCATCCCATTTTAGAACTAGATCTCCCTGCTGGAAATCCTCCTTTCTTACTTTCATGTCAAAATCCTGCTTGATATTCTGTTGATGTTCATGTGCTTTTTCCAATATATTCTCCCTAGTATGTTTCAGTTATACCAGCTACAGTATCCTCATGACCATGTCATCAGGTTCTACTTGGTATTCATAGAAGAATGTTTCCACTGGCAAGTCGAGTTGAGAAGGAAAGATGGCCTCAACTCCAAACACAAGATGAAAAGGGGAGATCCCAAAAGATATTTTTGTTCTCACTCTGTCATCCCATAGAGAAAACTTGAACTTTGAATCCCATGCTTTCTTATTGTCCTCTAACAATATTTTGATGATATTTATAAGGCTCTTGTTAGAAGACTCTACCAATCCATTCCCTTGGGGATAGTAAGGAGTTGAGTGAATCAATGAAATCCCAAACTGCTCACAGAATTGAATCAATGGTTCGGCCTTAAAGGATGCATCATTATCAGTGACAATTCTTTTCGGAAAACCAAACCTTGCTGTAATATCCTCATGAAAACCAATGATTACCTTGTGAGAAGCGCTCCTTGTGGAGATAGTTTCTATCCACTTGGTAAAGTAATATGTGGCAGTCAAGATCCATCTATGCTGACCACTAGAATTCGGATGAATCTTCCCGAAAAATCTAGGCTCCACTATTGAAAGGGTCCTAAATCCACCATAGGTTTCAAAGTCTAGGACTTGAGCTACTATTTTCCTAAGAATTTTTTACACTTGACACAAACCCTGATTTTAGCACAAACATCAGTGAATAGGATAGGCTAGAAATAGCCATCTCTGAGAATCTTGTAGGCTATGGTTTTCTAGAAGTGATGTCCCCCATGTTAGAACATAATCATGTAGGGGGTGCTCTCCTAAAAGAAGAGTCCCCTTGGGCAAAGAAAGAGATTAGGAAAACCCATTTTTCCAAAGTTTGGAGGGTGCACGCGTCATTTTAATGAGCAGGCAGTTTCGAACGGCCTAGATTTTCCCGCCTAGATCTACAGCTGATGTTTCATTCTGGATCCCCCTTGCCATTCTGTCTTTAATGCGGGGGGTCTGGAATTGGGTGTGCATATCTCAAATGGTCAATATCGAGGCACCCAAATCAACGGTGCTCAAGCGATTCCTGACCCCTTTGCCATTCTGCCTTTAATAAATTGGGGGGGGGTTTCTGGAATGGTGTGGTACTGATGTGGGGCCCCCTTCCTGTCATGTCGCCTTCTCTACCAATTCCTCCCCTTCCATCTATTCTCTACTTGACTGTGTGACGGGGCCCTTTCCCTTTCACCTCTCTTCGTCCTCCGACATCTGTCCCTCTCCCCTCCACGTCAGCCTCCCACAAATAATGTGTCCCCCTTTACCATTATATCCCATCACCTTCACCCCTTCTTCTTTCCATGTGTCTCACCCTTATTGTTTCTATTATAACTCCCTTTCCCTGTTCCATGTCAAGCACACCAAATCCTCCAGGACCTATCCATTAGACTATTCAGCTGATCCAGGTGGCACCATGAGAAGACCTCCATGTCCCAGAGGGCAGAGTTGACCTGGATTGTTCTTGATCCCAATAAAGCAGTTATTGAAGTTGTTGGAGGTGGTTAGACATCGTCTCCACCATAAATGGAAATTCTGGCAAAGGATTAAAAGCATGTCGATTCATCTGTAGGACAATTAGGAGTCTAATTGCATCTGTCATAAGTGCACGATTGTCTAGAGTCTGCATGCGCAGACTGCCAGAAGACATGCAGACGCAATGTTTTTAATGTAGTGTCTCGTTTTCACTGTGGTTGTTTTGTTTTGAGTATATGAAGGTGTTTTCTCCATTTTGTAATCTATCGATGGTTGAGCTAGGCTCTCGATTGTAAAGTTTTAATGAAGCACTGGTTGCTCTGGTTATGTATTGGCACTTGAGACTTCTTGCCTTATGAATGTCAGCTTCTTTCCACCCCTTTGTTTACACTGTGTTAGAACAACTTGGAATTGGAGGATCCAGTCGAGTTTCACTATTATAGGATGATGTAGGTTGGATCACTGTAATAGTTGCATTGTCTCTAATCAGTTCTTATATTTTCTCAATGCTGAATGATTTGGAATTGGAGGATCTAGTCAAGTCACCCTTCAGTTCCCCAAAACTAAGAACCAAGAGGATCTTGTATTCTAATTTTTTCTTCCTCAAGATGTTGAAAGGCCTAAAGCCCAAGGTAGTCTTGCTCACTCCTCTCACCAAGTCTTCCACCTGCTCATTTTACAATCAACTCACTGACAGAAGTTAGATCAAGACCTCCTTTGTTCTTTACATACCAAGCTTGGTCCCTGAGTTAGAGTGATACCTTCCTGGGTCTCTACCCATTTGATCACCCATTAAATTTATTCGTGACATAAACTGATGGGCGTTGGGCTCTTCTCCTGTCGCAATCCAGAAGTGAATTCTAATGCTAACATTTCTGGCGCCATTACCGGGGACAAAGTTGAATATTTTCCCCGGGATTGAACGACAACAATTAATTGATTTTGAAGGTGCATTAGATATCAGAACCATCAAGATTGCTACTATGCACCTGGCAACTCCACTGACGCAACTCTACTGGGTGACCCCACTAGTTCCAACCCATAAGCGACTCCATTGTTTCAACCATGGCTTCTAGAGGCAGACACACAAGGTCTACTCCTCAGCTGTCGTTAGTGCCACCTGAAGCTGACCCAGAGAAGATCATGAGAAAGGGAAAGTCCTTTGAAGGCGTTACTTCTACTGCTAAAATAGGTATTTCTGGTGATTTTCAAGATTTTGTAGAAACTCCAACCCCTTCATTTTGTCCTGTTTTATTACCGTCTGTCGGAGTTTCTCGTAGTTTAAGTTTTGGGAGTGTTCCTGCTATATTTTCTCCTTCCGGCCTCAAATTAGTAGGAGAAACTCTTGTCACTCCCCTCTCCCCTGAGGTGGTACCCTGGTTCAGACCTAGTGCTTCTGAATATTCTCCTACCCTAGGTTTTACCACCCCTCCTCCTATTATTACTATTGTTGAGGAAAGGGAAATTTATGTGCCTTTGAGCCCACAAGCCTATTCTCAAGATTTCTACAGTTCCCCTCCCATTCTGTAAGCTCAACTCCTATTTTTCCACTTCAAACCTCATCTCCTCCTGGTTCCCCCACATCTATTGTTCCTATGGCTGGTGCTAGTCCCCCTCTAAATAGAATGGACACCATAGTAGCTGCCAGATATGCTCCCTTAATCCTACCTCAACCTGTGAATCCTCTCCCTGTTGGAGATTACTTGAAATATATGCCCAAGTTCACTAGGGAAGAGGACATAACTATGGAACATCACCTGGATGCTTTCTACAGTTATGCAGACAACCTAAACATTGAAAATGAATATGTATGTATGAGAGTCTTCGTCCAGAGCCTGGACGGCAAGGTGAGGAAGTGGTTTAGGAGACTAGCCCCGGGATCTGTTGCTGGGATTGAAGCTCTAGATAGTGCTTTCCTGAGGCAGTGGGGATATAAGAAGGATTTCATGTATTACATGACAGAATTCAGGTCTTTGAAGAAAATGGGAGGAGATTCTATCTCAGATTTCTCTAAGAGATTCAATAAGATGTATAATAAGATCCCTGCTAAGATAAATCCCATAGAGTCCTCTGCCAAAATTTCTTATGCTAGTGCATTCGACCTTGACTTCTATATTCTATTGAGAGAAAGAAGAGCTACTTCCCTAGATCAAATGCAAGAGGCGGCCATAGAGGTGGAATATAATGTATTGGTAGTTGACAGACTGAGGAATAAGACTGATGCAGACARGAGAAAGGGAAGATCCGAAGCCTCAAATTCCGACACCTCTGTGCCTCACCCTCAAGTGGATGAATTGACCTAGATAGTGAAGTCTTTGTCTGCAGAGATGGAGAAAATGAAGGTGGAGGGAAAGCAGGCATATAGAAATCATCAAAATGCCAAAAACAAAGGAAGCTTCAGGAGGCCAAACAATATTGCTCCCCTGACTATGTAAAGATACCAGAGAGGAAGAGATAGAGAAGACCAGAAAATTCAGGCTCCTCTTCAAAATAATTTTGTGGCTGATGAAGAAGAAGGGGAAACAAACGGGCTTGATCCTAAAATCCACTTGTTACCCATGATTTTGGTCATCATGATGGTGTATTAATGATGGTGTACTTAGGCTCTTCATAAGAACTTTCTCTTGAGAAACATTACTTTCATCTCTTCCCAAAAAACTCACTTTTGAAGAGGGTTTGCAGGCTGCTAATATATTAGGGTGCGAGAATGACCCATTCTCATAGGTTGCCTTAAGCCAGGGTGCAAACTTATCGCACTGTGTTGAATAGCTAGGGTGCGAACTCGTTCTAAAGCTTGGAAAAAGATGAATTCTTGATGGTTGTAGAAGGGAATCTTCTAGAAGAATGGGTTGGCATTCGAATGTTTATCTTTGTACTCGTTCCCATGATATTGTGGGATCATTCTTATCCAAGTAACCATATTATTCTTTCCTATATATTGAGGGAATTCTCATGGAAAAGGTTAAGCAAGATTCATTCGAGAATTGGTGAAAGAATTGTGTGAAGGACCTAGTCTGAACAATAGCTTGGAGACTCTAGCAAGTCTATCAAGAGGATTTGATATTCTTCATACAAGGATTGAGTGAGTGTGTGTGTTGGAGCCAAGAACTACTGAAAGGGATCTTGCGACACCAAGGCAATCAGGTTGTAATGTTCTACTTTCAATTAATATGATACAGTGGCATGTTTCTTTCCCATAAAGCTATTCTCACTTTATTGTGTAATTCCTTGATCATACACATAAGTTGACAATTGAATATACTGTGATGTCTTCACTTTGGTTGGTTTGTGTTGTCTTGATATTGACTCCACAAGAGCACCGAAGTGAAGCGGGATCAACAAAGACCCTAGGAAGTGATACAAAGGTATGTTACTTGTTCCCCCTACTATCTAATTCAATGGTCAAAACTTAGGGAATGAGTCATGTCTTGTCCTAGTTTGTTCTAGATCCAGGTGGATCTAGGGAGATCTATTAGTGTCTGAACCTACCAATTAGTCCAATAACAAAATTGGCGACTCCGCTGGGGAGATAACCTGTTTTCTTTGTGGTTTTTGGTATTGTTCCTTGGCCATTTTCTCTTGCCTTACCTTTCTCCATTTATATCAATCTCTGAGTTTTCAGGATACCTTGATAGACCCTCTGGGTCCAGAGGCCTTTTCAAATTTTGTGTCTTTTTCCAAAAATTTGACTAGTTTYAGACATTCTCGCACTGCACTCCATAGTGTCTTGCAAGAACATACTAAGTTCGCACCTGCCTTTAGGTTTAGTGTGAGGTTCTCRCACTCTGCTCAAATCTCACCTGCGAGAATCACTCATTCTCACACTGTGTAATACTGCTGGCCCGTGAACCCTATTTTTCAAAATTTTGGATTTAAGTTTTTGCATCTTTAATTGCCCAGATCACTTTAGGTGCCTCAAAAKATTTTATTGGACCTTTGGTTGATGTTCTCTTGTCTTCATTTTTGTGCAGGAACAGTCTTTGGATTTCAAAGGCTCTTCTTGTCATTTTTGTCTTGAATTTCGTTTCTTGACTTTTCTTGGCAAAGATATACTCTCTGATTTCGGAATCTAAGTGTGCTTGATTGGTTAAGGACCGATGATCGGCTAAAAGTTAAGTTTCTTTGTCTTTATCATTTGCTCATTGTTTGACAGATCACTTTTCTCATGAATTTGAAAAGACTAGTTTGGTTTACTTGTTATTTTTGTTTTCATTGAAAGAGTGGTTTGGGTTTTTTATCTATTGCTTGTTCATTGGTTGTTGATTTTCTGCACTTTCACCATCTTGGTGTAGGTCCTTTTTGAAAAGTGAACAAACGTTTTTCTTTCAAAAACATTTTTGTCTTCGAAAGTATTGAAAATCAATTGTTGAAATTATTGAAAAAGAAACAATAGAGAATTGTTATTTCTTGCATGATTTGTTGCAACTGCATTTTAAAGGAAATTGTTTCTTGTAGTTCAAGTTTGATATGGAAAACTTCTCTTTCCCTCCCATACATAGGATTCATTGAACGAAAATTGCTATATTTCATTCTTATCCATGCATCATTGGGTCAGAGTCTTATACAACATCAGTTTCATCTCTGCTGCCTTTGAGTAACAACAGCCCCTAATAACATTGCGCAATCATAAAATTTAACTAGTAACTCTTTTCTAGGGCTCTATTACACCAACATTTAGCTAGGCTAGTGCTTTGGAGTAGGAAGAGAGATACACTCTCCAAAGCACAAAACACACAATAGCATCTTGTGTTAAGGAGTGTTAAATTCCATTTGCAACATCTTGTCCTAGGAAGCCCTTCTCACACAAGGGTCTAACATGAGGTTGCATTGATATCGACAAAGTTACTCACCCTGCTTTGTTGATATCGGTGTAGAGATTGCATGTATTACGGGGATCATTTGGAGGTATACCCACAATGATGAGTGGAAGCCTTTTGAGTTGATTTTGGGCTAGATACCCTGCCCTTGCATGATTGTCGACTGTCCCCCCAGGCTTTATTGTTGTCGATGTTAACCTTAGTGGCCTATCATTATAGGTTCTTACACGAGGTGACTGTGAAGGGGAAAGTCTTCATGGTACCTGGAATCGACGTTGGCCAGACTCACTCAGGATCCTTGGAGGGTATACCCACGATTATGTGTGGGAGCTTGCACCAGGGTGTAAGTCTGTTAAGCAGGTCGTTAGTGTAACATTTCCACCCTAGCCCAGCCCCTTCTCATCTCGTTGTTGTGACGCTGGATTTCATCACCAACTAGTGACTTTGGAATTAAAATGTCTTGTTTGCTTGGTGTTGCTTCCTAGATTTTGTTTACTAGCGCATGTTGTTTGTTTACCAAAGTTGGCCATAAGATTTTCTTCGTGAAGTTTGTCACTCGTTTACCATAGCTCTTCCATGTCATTCACGTAGAATGCAGGGTTTATCTCCAGAGCATCTGAAAGGTTCTCAACTCTTGCCTACAAGTTCACCCGAGGGCTCTCCTCAGTAGAGTGAAGTCCCAGACGTCACCACCCCAATGAACTGAATCTCTCAAACATTTCTGAATCACCAATACTTGAGGGGAATTTTGACTTCACCCTGATTCTGAGCGACCGTTTATGAGACTGAATTCTTCTGGAGACTTAGTTGTTACATCTTCTGGATCACTAGTTGGACCCTTTCAAGGCATAGAAGGCCAAGATCTTTTATGGTCTATGGGTGTTCTTAGACGGGACCTTTTTGGTCCAGGCTCACATGTGATTTTAGAAATCACCCCACCTGTGATCTTTAAAATCTCTAGTCTAGAGATAGTATCATTTACTACTACCTATTGCTTTACTGTCCCTATCAAAATGGCCCATCACACAGATACTACAAGTGTTCCAACCATATTTATGGTGGTTAGTCTCGCTCCCATCAACACATTGCATACGCCCAATGTTAGTCCAACACTACCACCCAGATATAGTGCATTGAATGCTTCCATTCCTACTCCTACGCAAACCCCATCTGGCTCTCCTGGTGGTCCTTATTCTTCTGGGTACTCTCTTCCTAGTTTTATTCTGACACTCCCTCAATTTCCTTTCGGAGGACCTTCCTCGTCCTCTACTGGCAGTCTTTATCCTAGTGGCACAATTCCCGTCGGTGGAAAATTTCACCAAGGTGTCATGACTCAACCCCCTCTCAGCGGGAAAATTCCTTTTGAAATGCAAGTCCCATTTGGAACACAACCCCCAATTGGAACATTGTCCCCAATTGGAACA
The DNA here is from genome assembly GCA_032191745.1 of Picea mariana. Taxonomy (NCBI): domain Eukaryota; kingdom Viridiplantae; phylum Streptophyta; class Pinopsida; order Pinales; family Pinaceae; genus Picea; species Picea mariana. The sequence goes on along the minus strand of JASDQU010101797.1, from coordinate 251,234 downwards.
CTGCCCCCAATTGGAACACCACCTTTGATAAGAGGACCGACCCCACCTTATGGACAAAACATACCTCCGTCATTGGCCCAGTATTGGAATCAGCTGATACAACCTCCTCCTCAATCCACTAGNTGAAATGCAAGTCCCATTTGGAACACAACCCCCAATTGGAACATTGCCCCCAATTGGAACACTGCCCCCAATTGGAACACCACCTTTGATAAGAGGACCGACCCCACCTTATGGACAAAACATACCTCCGTCATTGGCCCAGTATTGGAATCAGCTGATACAACCTCCTCCTCAATCCACTAGGGGGGAGTAGTTTCCAGTTGCGTCTGTAATACCCCCTAGTATGGGCTATACTGTTCAAACTCACGTCCCTTTTCTAGGGTACAATCCCATGAGCTACTATCCTCTCCAACCACCTCTGAATCTGCCTGGGTCTTCACATTATATGCAGACTGTGTATGGTCCTACTGGTTTGCTGATAGGGCTTCCTCCCCAACGCCACCAGTACTCGCAGGTGAATCGACAGTTACCCTTTTTGGCCACTTTGGATCTTCCAGATTTGTCAAGGATTTTAAATGATCCAATTCATCACTCTCCCCAATGGCCTGCTATTCCAACCAAGTTACCATCGGACATTCCTAAATTCGACGGAAAAGTGGGAGAGGACCCAAATAATCATGTTATGACTTTTCACCTATGGTGTTCATCCAACTCATTGATGGATGACTCTATTCATTTACGTCTTTTTCAATGAACCCTCATAGGTTCTGCCGTGAAGTGGTATATAGAATTGCCATGAGGTTCCTCCTCTAACTTCAACACCCTCGCTATGGATTTCCTCACACATTACCAGTTATTGATTCATTATGACACAGGGACCGAGATTTTGAATTCTTTCAAACAGAACAAATCCACTCATATATCCGATCACATTCATGAGTGGAAACGAAGACGACGTCTCATTAAATTTGAGATCCCTGATTAGTTGTTGGTAGAGTGGTTCACAAAATCATTTGTGAACGACATCAATCATGACATTTCCATGGGTGGAGTAGTCACAGAAGAGTAGGCTATAAGTCGTGCTCAATATCTTGACCTCGTTTATTCACAAATGGGAACCCTTTATGATTTACTACCTGACTTACCTCATCCTTTCACTTCCACCACTTCAACTACTCCATCTACTTCGCATGTAGATGACGGTGTGATTGGAACCTTCCAGGCCCAAACACATTCCACCTCAAGCACAAACCCCAAACCTGCTTCTTCTAATGTTCAAAATGCTTCGTATATTTCCCCTCCCACCGGCAAGACTTCTGAGGTAAATGCAATTCAATATACCTCAGCCGGTAAAAACAAATCTAAAAAGGGAAGGGGTAAGAATAAGGAGGAAAAAAATACTTCTCAAGCAGAGTGAACCAAAACTACCCCTGTTGACGATCGAGATAAGCGCAAACCTCGATACCCTTGTCTTATCTGTGGTGATGATCACTACATGAAGGATTGTCCACGACGCGTCGAGGTCACTAAGTTCCTTCAAGGAGCTCCAAAACCACCTTCTCCGGCCGTTTTGTCCCAACTCTTCCCGTCTCAACAGTAGGCTCAATTGGTCATTCACGACCAACCCTCATCTTCTACTACATCTTATGTATTGATGTATACCGGCGATTCAAAGAAGAGTGACGTTGCACTCACCACTCGAGCCAAAGATTATCCTCCCTCTAAAGAGAAGGTTGATGATCTACCTCCGTCATTGGTACAACCCTCTCCTGCGACTCCACCTACCAACGGTCCTCTTCATCTCGAACGATCGAGCCTTGACACAATTCTTTGACCCCCCCCCCAAAGGGCGTCGTTTAGAAATCGGCTTTCAATCCTCATGCTTGTGTTGCCCAGAACTACAACATTGTTGAAGATCTGGCCCAAGCACCTTCTGCGATGTCAGCACTAGAAGTCCTTCAGAGTCGTCCCACACAACAGAAGGACCTGTTGAAATCTATCAGTGGAATCAACCTGACGGATACGAATTTAATAATATTTGACTTGGAATATCACATCCCAAGGTTACCCCCTCAACTCGTGTTCCACATCCAAGTGATTGTCTCTGACAAAAACATTTGTCAAACCATTATCAATGAGGGTGCCTCGACGTGTGTTATGTCCCTTACTTGCTGGAAAGCCATTGGCTCTCCCCCTTTGAACGAATCCCAGAACACTCTCAAAGCCTTCAATGGCTCCGATTTTAAGCCCTATGGTGTCCTTCCTTCATTGCCCATCATGTTAGAAGGAAAACTGGTCCAAGTCGAAGTGGAAGTATTTGACGCTCCTCTTGATTACAATCTTCTGCTTCACCGCAACTGGATCGATTCCATGTGCGCAGTTGTGTTGAACCTTTTCCGTGTGGTACGTTTCCCACATCAAGGAAAGGTCGTCACCGTCGACTAAATAGCATTATTTAATTTGGATATCCGTACTGGCAACGTACTGTTCATAGCTAAAACCCCCCCGGGTTATGAGAACGTCAGTGTAGGCCTTATCAAAGACTCTTCTTTAATGGATACTTTCCTCATTCGACCTCTCGATGTTCCACGCTCATCTGTTGCTTCTATCAACATGATCTCCACCTCGATTCACAAACTCCTTGCATCTCATGACCCCTGGATAGTACCTGACCCTGGAGATCATCTTTGTTATGACAACGAAATGTCATTAAGTCTTGTTGAATCTTCCTATCAGGCCATTCAATCGGCAACACCTTCTACCCCCTCTCTTGGTGAATTGTCTCCCGATCCTTTTCGTGTCATTTTTCCCACTAACGAGATGATCATGTCTGTCATGGAGGACACCCCTTGGAACAATGGACATCATCATTCCATCCTCTTTCTGGAGCAACATACCATTGAGAACTACCAATGAATTTCGACCCCGTCGATCATTGTCTTCATCTCCACCATTCCTAGGTCCTCACATGATGTGTTTTCCAAAGGGAACTTAAGCAATATCTCGCCCACAATTCCCCTCGACATATCCGTCAAACATGGAATTGTAGAAAATGTTCATATAGGAGCTTCATGTTCTTCTAACAAAATCATCAACTATACATCCCTTTTTAAAGAATTTCGTGACATCTTCGCCTGGAGCTACGAAGAAAATTCGGGTATCGACCCTGAGATTGTGATACATCAGATCAAGACATACCTTGATGCTAAACCCGTCCAGCAACGCCTTCGTCCATCTCACCTACGTAAAGAGGCTTCTATCAATCTCAAAGTCGAGAAAATTCTTAAAGTCGGCTTTATTTATCCAGTGGCTCTCACAGACTGGGTTTCTAATCTTGTCCCAATTGAAAAGAAACAAGGCACTATTTGTGTATGCATTGATTATATGGATATCAACAAAGCTTGTCCCAAAGACAAATTTCCTGCCCCCTTCGTCGATCAGATAGTCAATGATTGCACTGGAAGTGAAATATTCTCTCTAATGGATGGTTTCTCTGGGTATAATAAAATCAACATTGTTCCCGAGGATCAACATAAGACTGCTTTTATTTGTCCTTGGGGAACTTTTGCCTATCGGAAACTTCCTTTCAGTCTCAAGAATGTTGGCGCAAATTTTCAACGCGCTATGTCTTATGCTTTCCATGATATCAAGCACATTGTCTAACCTTATCTAGACGATTTACCCGCTCATTCAATGTGCCGAGTCGATCACCCAACCCACCTCTAAGCCATTTTCATCTATTGTTGGTTCTATCGTATAAGTTTGAATCCTCATAAGTGCATTTTCTACGTGGAATCTGGCCACCTTCTAGGTTTTATCATTTCACGTCAAGGGGCCCGGTTGGATCCTTTAAAGGTTGAGGTGATCCTTAATCTCCCTCCTCTTTCTACACTTCACCAGTTACAAATTTTGCAGGGGAAAGCAAAATTTCTTCGTCGTTTTATCCCAAATTACATCGAGATAACTCATGGATTTACGCGGTTACTCAAAAAGGGGTCTGAGTTCATCTAGGATACTATCACCAAAAATGCTTTCGAAGCTTTGAAATTGTCCCTAACACGTGCTCCACTTCTCTTTCCCCCCGATTACAGTCATGATTTTTTCCTTTACCTTGTTACCTCAGATTACACCATTGGTATGGTTCTCATCCAAGAGGATGATGCTAATGACGAACATGTTATTTACTACTTGAGTTGAAGTCTAACGCCTACAAAAATCAAGTATTTACATGTCAAAAAATTGGCCTTGGCTGTCGTTCAAGTTGTCCAACACTTTCGACACTATATCCTCTCGTGCAAAACTACAGTGATTTCTAACTGCAATCCTATGCAACACATTCTCACATGTCAATTGCTAGGGGAAAAATACTCCAAATGGATTGTGATACTCCAGGAGTTTGAATTGGAATTCGAACGTGCCCAGTCTAAGAAGTCCTTAGCATTTGCCGAGTTGATATGTGACTTTCCCTCTTCTAGAATGGAAAATGTAGCAACTGATTCATTACCCCATGAATCCCTTTTCCTCATCCGCACTGATGATCTTTGGTATGGTGATATCATTATATAT
>JASDQU010101797.1:198613-231123 GCA_032191745.1 Picea mariana | reverse complement strand
ATTGATGAAATTAACCCCCAAGGCTTTGTAATTAGTTTCAGCCAACAACTTAGCTAAACCTTGACCCTTAACCAATTTAGTGGGTCTTATCTCCAAGTCAAATTCAATGGTTTTAGCAATCCATTTGCTCCTTATCCTGTGCATGTTGGGCTGAATGAGAATCTCCTTCACATAAGATGAGGGGACATATGCAATGACCTTTGAATGAAAAACATAGACCATGAAGGATTTGAGAGACTTAACTAGGGTGTAAGCCTGTTTTTCCATCATGTCATATCTCAGCGCTGCATCTCTCAATTCCCTACTGAAAAAGGAAATGGGATGCTCGAACCTTCATCATTCTTTTGCAACAAAACGGCTGCCACGGTGTCAAATGAAGCAAAGGAGAAAATAATCGAATATTTTGAATAATTAGGATTGATGAGCACAGATGCTTCGATCACAGCCTTTTTTATTTGATTGAAGGAACTACGAGATCCAAAATTCCATTTGATTTCATTTCCTCTCCTCAACATGACTGTAATGTCCTTCACCATTTCAACAAAATTAGAAACAAACCTTCTCAAAAAATTAATCTTCCCCAAGAAAAAATGAAATTCTTTCTTGGATATAGGGATTGCTAAGGTTTGGATGGCTTCCACCCTACTGGCATCAATGTTTACTCCCTCAGCTGATACTATGTGCCCCAACAATTTTCCCTCCTGCATGGAAAATAAATATTTCTTAGGATTTACGGAGAGACCAAACCTTCTGCATTTCAAGAAGACTCTTCTCAGATGATGACAGTGCTCTTTATCAGTCCTGGAGAAAAATGTAATGTCATCNTAATCGAATATTTTGAATAATTAGGATTGATGAGCACAGATGCTTCGATCACAGCCTTTTTTATTTGATTGAAGGAACTACAAGATCCAAAAGTCCATTTGATTTCATTTCCTCTCCTCAACATGACTGTAATGTCCTTCACCATTTCAACAAAATTAGAAACAAACCTTCTCAAAAAATTAATCTTCCCCAAGAAAAAATGAAATTCTTTCTTGGATATAGGGATTGCTAAGGTTTGGATGGCTTCCACCCTACTGGGATCAATGTTTACTCCCTCAGCTGATACTATGTGCCCCAACAATTTTCCCTCCTGCATGGAAAATAAATATTTCTTAGGATTTACGGAGAGACCAAACCTTCTGCATTTCAAGAAGACTCTTCTCAGATGATGACAGTGCTCTTTATCAGTCCTGGAGAAAAATGTAATGTCATCCAAATAAATGAGCGCAAATTTATCCATTTCTCCAATGAAGGCGATGTCCATAGCTCGCTGAAAGGTTGCCCATGTGTTCATAAATCCAAAGGGAAATTTGGAATACATGAATGTTCCCCAAGGAGTGGTAAAAGTTGTCTTTTCTCTGTCTTCGGGAAGGATAGAGATCTGATTATAGCCAGAAAATCCATCAAGCATGGATATCCTAGATGCTCCTACCACTCTTTGCAATATGTGTTCCATATTTGGCAAAGGATAATTGTCCTTCTTAGAGCTTCTGTTCAGGTTCCTGAAATTGACACACAGTATGATTTCTCCATTCTTGTTTCTCATTGGGACCAAGTTGGCCACCCATTCAAAATACCTTAAAGGAAAGATAATCTGAGCATTAAAAATCTTCTTTACCTATTTCTCCATAATGGGAAGTAGCATGGGGTTGATCTGCCTCAGCTTCTGCCTAAATGGTTTGGCCTCTTCCTTCAATGGGATCTTATTCTCAATGATGCTTGTATCGTATGTTCTAAGATCTTCATATGTCCAAGAAAACACATCAACAAACTCCTTTAATAGCTCATCATATTTAGCCCTTTGTTCCCTTGACAGCCTACTCGACAACTTGAAATTTTTTGGATCTTTCTATGTACCAATGTTGCATTCAGTTACATGAGCATCATCAGTCTATTTTTTAACTTTCACTTCCACATCATTTCTGTCAAATAGTCTCTCCAAAGGGACTAGTCCTTTCAAAATGTGATTTCTAAGCAACTGAACAATATGGTGATTAGTGATTTTGTCTAGGAAAACATCAGTATGAGGATTACTTTCAGAATCCTAATCTTGATCAATATGTAGTGAAAAAAAATCATTAACAGTCTCAAGGAACCTTTTGATCTCGAGATCATCCTCAAATACTTTCCAATTCTTGACATAGTTAGGTACAGAGGGTTTGTAATTTACTTCTACATCATACCTGAGCTTTGGTGGCAAAGGGACTCTGAAATTTCTTGCTGAAGTAGCGACAGAATCAACCATGATGTTTTCTTCTCCTGGAATAAATGAAATGTTGAAAGATAGGAAAAAATTGTCAATAAGGTCCCACACTTCATTTCTATAAATTCTTAACCTAGGGTGCTTAGCTTGGTAAAGATTTATGACTTGATGGAAAATTAACTCAGCATCCCCAAATATTGATATCTCTTCAATTCCCATATCTTTTACAGACCTCAAACCTAAGAAGAGAGTTTCATACTTTGCCACATTATCGGTAGCTTCAAATTCTAACTTGTAAGACAGAGCTATAGTCTCTTGAGCAGGTGAAACAAGAACCACTCCAGCACCAACACCTTCCTTATAAGAGGCTCCATCGAAGAACATTTTCAACACAGAGGTGATAGGAGGGGAATTTTCACAAACAATAATAGGTTGTTTTTTGATTTCCATAGGAGGCTCAGGAGTGTCCGTGAGTTGCAGTAAACTAGATCCCAAATCTATGTCAAGAGAAAATATAGGATGGTTCGTCGGGTTTGTTTCATCACTAATAATGTAGGCCAACTAAACTTCCCTGTAAAGTCTCATGTGCTCAACCCCAAACATAGGAATGGTAGCATAGGTGAGGTCCATATGAAAAGTTCCCCCTAGTATTTTTATCCAAGATCTAGACAAAATCATCCTGAACTTAAGGGGAATGTCAAAAACCACAATGTCCACAATCACGCTTTTCATTGGCAGTTGGAATAGAGATAGGGCCAAGTATTTGATAACCCCAAGGAACTTGACCTTCTTGGAGTCAAAATAATACAGGTTGTGGAAGGATTTTGTAATCTCCATACCGATCTCCTCCATGACAATCTTAGGCATAAGATTGTGAGATGCCCTTGAATCCATCAAATAGTTATGTATCACCTTATCATTTATGTTCAGTGAAGTATATAAGGGAGGGGATGAATCGTCTCTATATTCTACCAAAGGACCTAGGATGACTGCAAGATTCTCATCTTGGAGGGTTATTGAGTCTGTGGAATGAGAAGAAGGATCAAGCTACAACATTTTGGAGAGGAACCTTTTGAAGTCTTCATGTTTGAACAGCTCTGAAATGTGTACAAGGATTCTAACCTTTTGTATTTCCTTCTCAAATCTAAAAGAGGAGGGGGCCTTTATAATTTCTCTCACTTATGGAATAGGACATTTGACCACTAGTGGGGGGGTCTATTCCTTCTTTTCCTTGCTACAATCTGCAATATATTTAGCAGGTTTTTCCACTCTGTAAGGTCAATTTCCCTTCTTTTGTTTGGACCTCACATTATATCTATTTGGAATGTGGTTGGCCTCTTCCCCTTTACTTAGCTCATTCAGTTGATTACTGATGAGGCCCTCTTTGTATGCAGACTGAGTTAAATGAGGGGATGAAGAGGTATCTCCAAGGCAATGGATCTTAGGATCAATATCTTCTTCCTCTTCATCTTCATCACTAACCAAGTTATTTTGGAGAGGACTTTGGATTTTATGATCATCTCTGTCCCTGTTCCTCTGATCGCTTTGGATGTTCTGAGGGGCATTAGTGGGTCTCCTAAAGTTACCTCTGCTATTATAACTTGGGGGATTCCTATAGCTCTTCTTTCCTTCCAATTCAACCCTTTCCATTCTCGCAGAAAGTGACTTTAGTAGTTTGGTTACTTCATCCATTTGTAGGGGGGCAACAAAAGAACTAGAAGTTGAAACTCCAAACTTACCTTTTCTTCTATCTCTATCAGCCTTACTTCTAAGCTTATCAACTAACAATATATTAGATTCTACTTCAATGGCTGCATCTCGCATATGAGCCAATGAGGTAGCTCTTCTTTCTCTCAACATGAGGCAAAAATCAAGGTCGAAATAACTAGAAAACGTCATTTTTGTAGAGGTTTATGTGGGTTTAACTTCAGTGGGAATCTTATTGTACATATTATTAAATCTCTTCGAGAAGTATGAAACAGATTCCCCTTCTTCTCTCTTAAGTGCCCTGAAATCTATAATATAAAAAAGAAGATCTTTTTTATTTCCCCAATTTCTTAAGAATGAATCATCCAGAGCGACAATCCTGTCAATATATCTAGGAGGAAAGTCCTTAAACCAATCCCTAGCATCACCATCTAGGCTATGTACAAAAAATCTCATCCACACATCTTCATTTTTGATGGCCTGAATTTATGCAAATCTATAAAACTATGCAAGGTGCTCTTTTGCAGTCACGTCTCCCTCTCCCATGAACTGGGGCATGCACTTAGCATAGTTCATGGCTGAGAGAGCATTCATAGGCTTAGGTAAAACTAGAGGGGCGTATCTAGTAGCCAATATATTAGCCATCATGTTCCTAGGAGGATTAACACCTTCCATTTGGACATGAGCTAGAGGAGATGCGAGTGGAGATGGAGTTCGAACAATTGAGATAGGTACTGTGCTTCTAGGGGAAAAGGGAAACAACTGAATGTTTGAGAAAAAGGTTGCAGAGCTAATAGGAACATAGGTTTCTATTGAAACAACTCTAATAGGAGGAGGAGTAGTAAAGCCAAGGGTGGGAAAGTCTCCTAAGGTCTAGGGTCTGAGCCATGGTACAACTTCAGGAGAGATAGGAGTGTAAAATCTTTCTCCTTCCAAAATGAAACCAGGAGAAGAGAAATCAGTCGGAAAAATTCTAAAATTCAAAGTTCTAGAAGTTCCAGTAGATAGGATAATAGGAGAAACAGAAACAATAATTGGGTTTTCTAAACAATGATTATGAAAATTACTAGAATCACCTGGTTCAGAAGCTGAAGTACCTTCTTAAGGGGTCTTTCATTTCCTAATAATTTTCTATGGGTTAGCTCCAGGCTTGGTTAGAGGCAATTGTGGAAGAGACCTCGTGTGTTACCTTTTGGAGCCAGCTGAAATAGTGGATTCAGACTAGTGGAGTCATCAGACAGTGGAGTCGCCAGGTGCAGGTTGCAATCTTCAATTGTACTGATTTTTGTTGCACCTTCAGAATTAGTAAGATTTGTCATTGTACCTACGGAAAATATTCAATTTGTTACCCTACAATGACACCAAAAATGTTATCACTAGAAGTCACCTCTGGATTGTGGCAGAGGTAAGCCCAATACCCATAAGTTTATATGTCATGGTTAATGGATTTAAAGAGGTCAAATGGGGAAGACTCGAGACAATATCATTTTAACTCAGAAAACTGGGGCAGTATGCACAAGAAAATGAGTTATTGATCAAATTCATCCAGTAAGTTGTAGTAAGGGTGAGTAGGAGGAAGAAATTGAGGATAAGATGTAAAGGTCTTCTCTGGACATCAGGTCTTCCAGCAGCCTAAGGAAGAAAAAATCTGAAAAGAAGATCCTCTTGAATTTGAAGTTTCGAGAAACTGAAAACGATATAATTGTACTGTAATCAAACATTCATTACAACACAGTCACCACAATCCATGTGAATCCTTCGATCATGAACATTCAGTATCAGACACAAATAAGATGGAAATAGAAGATGGCTTTCATAAAACAAGAATTCTCATATCAAGTTACATAACTAGAGAATCAGGGCTTCGTTAAAACATTACAATAAGAGAGCTTAGCTCAACCATCGACCTTAACAAAATATCAAAATTGAGTATTTATACTCAGAACAAATTGCCACCACTAGGAGTGTGACCTGGCTATAACGATCAAAGCTTTGCGTCTGTATCCTTTTATGTCATGCTGCACTTGCATTCTTCTGTCCGACGTGATCTCGGATTAGTATGGGCTTTGTAGGAGCATGTTTTGACATGGGGAATTTGGGATGACAATCTTCCCCCATGACCATGTTTTCCATGCTTTCCATTTATGGGGAGAAATGACATTTCAACCACCTCCCCCATTTCCATTACCTACTTTCCTAGTGATCGGTATGAAACCTGAGACACATGAATGTTCTAGGAGACATTAACATCTCCTTCAAGTCAACCTCTATGCCTCGAGACAATGCAAATCTTCTTCTRTTAAAAATACAAATGCTTCCATCCTTAGCGTAGCTTCTCTCCATTGCTTCATGCAACCTCGGACCATGACTTGGGGCTCCTATATGAAATTTCAGGATTTCGCATTTCGGGAGTCTTCACTCCACTTGATTCCAAATATCCTGATGCTCGAATTTGTCAAATAGCCCATCCAAATCAATGGTTAGATTTGCTTTGAATTTAACAGCTAGGATGCTTGCTCGAAAACCTCATCCACCCATCGCTCAAGATGTGCTTACCCTTCTTTATGGCCCTGCTCCCCATATAACCACAGGTTGTGATCATGTGCCCAACTCCTGGGCACTTCATGACTTTGCGTTTCATGAATCTACGTTGTGCTCCATGCTAAAACCTTCGAATTGTGAAATCGTGAAGTTGGATCAAGTGCCACGCGCCCCTTTGAATCAGACGGCCTATGTGAATATCAACATTTATGGACTTTGGGTCTTCAACATTTTGGGACTTGGGAAATCTGTGCATCCCTCACTTTAGCTTTCCTGAAATTACCTTCTCCATGATTTGGATATGGTGCCACGCATCCTGTTGGATCAGATGACTCCTACTGATTTTGAATTTCGAGGGTTTAGATCCTTTACAAATAAATTCAACAATGTTCCAAACTCATGACTCCCATGCTTATTATTCATCTTCAATCTCTGATATTTGACATGAAAGTTCCTTCACCAAACTGAACTTTCTCGCTCCCTTGATTTGAGTCCATATCAGACCGCTCTGAGTGTTGCGCTTATGGTCGGAGCCTATGTAAACAAACATCTGGATGACTGGCTGAGGACTTGGGAAAGAAAAAGGATCAGTGACATAGAAAAAGAGGAAAGTGATCAACCTTATAGAAAACAAAAAAGAATAGGGCTGAGACCTCTCAGGTAAGATGACAAGAAAAACAGGTCGTTCAAACGAATGAAGGAAAACATAAGAAAAAACTACAATCCGAAAGGTAAAAAGTTAAGATTGGGTCTACGAAAAGAAGAGAGACAGGGAAAAACTACAGAATTAGGTAGAAACCACAAACCCACATGAATCTGACAAGTTTATGTGATAATACCTCCTTCTCTTAATTAGATCCTATGACCCAACACCACGAATGTTGTGATTTCTTTCTCATTGACCATTTCTTAAACCTGTTACACCCCCTGTGTTTCCGAACATAGTCCAATTTTTCTTTCAATGCCCTTCTAGCACTCTGTACATCAAAATTCCTTCGACCTTTTACCCCAAATTTCTCATTCGTGGCCCATCCAGGTTCTGTGTAGAAACCATGGGATCTGAACTTGAATTTTTTCCGTTTCAAAAACAATTATTTTTCAAAAAAATTTCTTCAACTTCCACTAACATGGCCCATCTAGGCTCAGTGTTGAAACCAAGGCTCTAATACCATTTTGTAACTCCCCTATCCATCAACATATGTCAAGTAACTCTACCCAAACAACCTTATCTTTTTCCAACTAGCTCTGATACCATTTTATGAATTTATATGCATGCATATCTAATGCAAATTAACAACTACAACATTTTGTTCATGCCACTCTTCATGCGGAAATAACATTAAAAGATACAGAAATCATATTCTAATATACACAGATTAATGTGGAAATAACAGTAATCCTACACATACAACATACATGAAATATCCAGGCATTACTCATCAATTATAAAACATGTACAATTACAAAACATGCAATCAATAGATATTTGTTACTTATCTTTCAATACATGATCAAAAACTATGTGCATACCTTCCACGAGCCTCCCATCCTTAGACCACGCTTCTCATCATGCTCAGTAGTGGGTCACCCCCGAGATGGGACTAAACTCCACCGGGTAAGGGAGTCCTAGGCTTGCCAAGGAAAACATGAAAGTCACATAGATCAACAGGAAGGATTATTCTCCAAGATCCAACTCACACTAACAACCTATAGCCTCTCATTCTCCACATGCCTATCCCACCGCAGGAAGTTTTCCCCTTCTCTTCTCAACATTCCTTCAGTTTCCCCACTTCCCTTCCAGGGCTTTGAAAACATACCGGACAAGAATTCTTCAAGCATTGTAGCTACAATTGGGCTCCCTCTAGGAAATCACTTCCCCAACAACCTCTCTCACTAGGAGAGAGTTGCTTTCAATCCTGACAACCTTCTTCTTCGATCTATGGGCTTGAAAACCCACCTCTTCAAACCAAAGGCCTGGCAACCTACTTATTAAGTTAGTTCCTGTAAGGTGATGGCCAAGACAAGGCTCAGTAAAAAACATATGATGGCAAAAAGCCACACTCATTCAAGGAGCTATGTGGGATGCAACAACCAATAGTTATGATACAACATGGCTAATAAAGTTATATGGTGCTCAAGCTTCATAGCCGATACACAAAATAACTTGAGTATGATTTTAGTTTCCCAAGGTGCGTGATTTCTCAGAGGTCGATAATGGAGAATTGGTTCAATGCATGAATCCCATGGTGATTCGGGAAGGCTGACATACTTACAAAGAATTGTAAGGGTCTTGAGGAAAATCGAGACTGGTCCAGACACAAGGATCGGGATCAATGCCAAAATGGAAAGTGAACCCCCAATGAGTTGGCTTTCCTAACTATAACAACATGCACCCAAGTTGACACTTGTCTTCCTACAGCTGCATGAGTTCCACTTAGCACTCATTCCCTTTCCCAGGAACTTAGGACAACACCAATTATGTCCACCTTAGCCTTTAGGAAATAGTAATAAAATATTATTCCCTTAGAGGTAAGCCCTCTATCTTAGCCCCTATACCTAGATCCTTATCTTATAAACATATAGTCTTCAGCTTATACTAGCCAAACTAGATCCCAAATCTATGTCAAGAGAAAATATAGGATGGTTCGTCGGGTTTGTTTCATCACTAATAACGTAGGCCAACTAAGCTTCCCTATAAAGTCTCATGTGCTCAACCCCAAACACAGGAATGGTAGCATAGGTGAGGTCTATATGAAAAGTTCCTCTGAGTCTTTTTATCCAAGATCTAAACAGAAGCATCCTGAACTTAGGGAGAACGTCGAAAACCACAATGTCAATGATCACGCTTTTCATTGGCAGTTGGAATAGAGATACATCCAAGTATTTCATAACCCCAAGGAACTTGACCTTCTTGGAGTCAAAATAATACAGGTTGTGGAAGGATTTTGTAATCTCCATACCGATCTCCTCCATGAAAATCTTAGGCATAAGATTGTGAGATGCCTTTGAATCCATCAAAGAGTTATGTATCACCTTATCATGTATGTTCAATGAAGTATATAAGGGAGGGGATGAATCATCTCTATCTTCTACCAAAGGACCTAGGATGATTGCAAGATTCTCATGTTGGAGGTTTATTGAATCTGTGGAATGAGAAKAAGGTTCAAGCTACAACATTTTGGAGAGGAACCTTTTGAAGTCTTCATGTTTGAACAGCTTTGAAATGTGTACAGGGATTTCAGCCTTTTGTATTTCATTCTCAAATCTAAAAGAGAAGGGGGCCTTTATAATTTATCTCACTTATGGAATAGGACCTTTGACCAACAGTGGGGGGCTCTATGCCTTCTTTTCCTTGCTACGGTCTGCAATATATTTAGCAGGTTTTTCTTCTCTGTAAGGTCGATCAAGGACATCAAATTTCCCTTCTTTCTGTTTGGACCTCAGATTATATCTATTTGGAATGTGGCTGGCCTCTTCTAGTTTACTTAGCTCATTCAGTTGATTACTGATGAGGGCCTCTTCGTATACATACTGAATTAAATGAGAGGATGAAGAGGTATCTCCAAGGCAATGGATCTTAGGATCAATATCTTCTTCCTCTTCATCTTCATCAGTAACCAAGTTATTTTGGAGAGGAGTTTGGATTTTCTGTTCATCTCTGTCCCTATTCCTCTGATTGCTTTGGATGTTCTGAGGGGCATTAGTGGGTCTCCTAAAGTTACCTCTGCTATCATAACTTGGGGGATTCCTATAGCTCTTCTTTCCTTCCAATTCAACCCTTTCCATTCTCGCAGAAAGTGACTTTAGTAGTTTGGTTACTTCATCCATTTGAAGGGGGGCAGCAAAATAAATAGAAGTCGAACCTCTAGACTTTCCTTTTTATCTGTCTCTATTAGCCTTACTTATAAGCTTATCAACTGCCAGTATATTAGATTCTACTTCAATGGATGCATCTCGCATATGAGCCAAGGAGGTAGCTCTTCTTTCTCTCAACATGAGGAAAAAATCAAGGTCGAAAGCACTAGCATACAACATTTTTGCAAAGGTTTATGTGGGTTAACTTCAACGGGAATCTTATTATGCATATTATTAAATCTCTTCGATAAGTATGAAACAGATTCCCCTTCTTCTCTCTTAAGTGCCCTGAAATCTATAATATAAAAAAGGAGATCTTTTTTATTTCCCCAATTTCTTAAGAATGACTCATCCAGAGCAACAATCTTGTCAATATATCTAGGAGGAAAGTCCTTAAACCAATCCTTAGAATCATTATCAAGGCTATGTACAAAAAATCTCATCCACACATCTTCATTTTCGATGGCCTGAATTTCTGCAAATCTATAGAACTATGCAAGGTGCTCTTTTGCAGTCACGTCTCCCTTTCCTATGAACTGGGGCATGCACTTAAGGTAGTTCGTGGCTGAGAGAGCATTCATGGGCTGAGGTAAAACTAGAGGGGATTATCTAGTAGCCAATATATTAGCCATCCTATTCCTAGGAGGATTAACACCTGCCATTTGGACATGAGCTGGAGGAGAAGCGAGTGGAGATGGAGTTCGAACAGGTGAGACAGGAACTGTGCTTCTGGGGGGAAAGGGAAACAATTGAGTGTTTGAGAAAAAGGTTGCAGAGATGATAGGAACATAGGTTTCTATTGCAACAAATCTAATAGGAGGAGGAGAAGTAAAGCCAAGGGTGGGAAAGTCTCCTAAGGTCCTGGGTCTGAGCCACAGTACAACTTCAGGAGAGATAGGAGTGTCGAAGCTTTCTCCTTCCAAAACGAATCCAGGAGAAGAGAAATCAGTCAAAAAACTTCTAAAATTCAAAGTTCTGGAGACTCCAGTAGATAGGATAATAGGAGAAACAGAAACAATAACTGGGTTTTCTAAAGGAACATTATGAAAATTACCATAATCATCTGGTTCAGAAGTTGAAGTACGTTCTTGAGGGGTTTTTCATTTCCTGATAATTTTCTCTAGGTCAGCTCTAGGTGTGGTTAGAGGCAGTCGTGGAAGAGACCTCGTGTGTCTACCTTTCGGAGCCAGCTGAAACAGTGGATTCAGACTAGTGGAGTCGTCAGACAGTGGAGTCGCCAAGTGCAGGTTGCAATCTTCAATTGTACTGATTTTTGTTGCACCTTCAGAATTAGTAAGATTTGTCATTGTACCCAAGGAAAATCTTCAATTCGTTACCCTACAATGACACAAGAAATCTTAGCACTAGAAGTCACCTCTGGATTGTGGCAGAAGTAAGCCCAATACCCATAAGTTTATATGTCATGGTTAATGGATTTAAAGAGGTCAAATGGGGCAGACTCGAGACAATATCATTTTAACTCAGAAAACTGGGGCAGCATGCACAAGAAAATGAGGTATTGATCAAATTCATCCAGTAAGTTGTAGTAAGGGTGAGTAGGAGGAAGAAATTGAGGATAATATGTAAAGGTATTCTCTGGACATAAGGTCTTCCAGTATCCTAAGGAAGAAAAACTCTGAAAAGAAGATCCACTTGAATTTGAAGTTTCTAGAAACTGAAAACACTATAATTGTGTTGCAATCAAACATTCATTACAACACAGTCACCACAATCCTGTGAATCCTTTGATCATGAACATTCAGTATCAGATGCAGATAAGATGGAAATATAAGATGGCTTTCATAAAACAATAAGTCTCATATCAAGTTACATAACCAGAGAACTAGGGATTTTTTAAAACATTACAATAAGGGAGCTTATCTCAACCATCGACCTTAACAAAATATCAAAATTGAGTATTTATACTCAGAAAAAATTGCCACCACTAGGAGTGTGACCTGGCTATAGCGATCAAAGCTTTGTGTCTGTATCCTTTTCTGTCAGGCTGCACTTGCATTCTTCTGTTGGATGTGATCTCAAATCAGTATGGGCTTTGCAGGAGCATGTTTTGACATGGGGAATTTTGGATGACATTTTTCCCCCATGACCATATTTTCCATGCTTTCCAGTTATGGGGTGAAATGAGGTTTCAACCTTCTCCCCCATTTCCATGAACTACTTTCATAGGGATCGGTATGAAACCTGAGACCCATGAATGTTCTAGGAGACATTAACGTCTCCTTCAAGTCAACCTCTATGCCTCGAGACAATGCAAATCTTCTTCTGTTAAAAATACAAACGCTTTCGTCCTTAGCATAGCTTCTCTCCATCACTTCATGCGACCTTGAACCATGACTTGGGGCTCCTATGTGAAATTTTGGGATTTCTCATTTCAGGAGTTTTCACTCCACTTAATTCCAAATATCTTGATGCTTGAATCTATCAAATAGCCCATCCAAATCAATGGTTAGATTTGATTTGAGTTTAACATCCAAGATGCTTGCTCGAAAACCTCAGCCACCTGTTGCTCAAGATGCGCTTACCCTTCTTTATGTCCCTGCTTCCCATATAACCACAGGTTGTGATCATGGGCCCAACTCCTGGGCACTTCACAACTTTCCATTTCGTGAATCTACGTTGTGCTCCATGCTAAAACCTTCGAATTGTGAAATCACGAAGTTGGATCAGGTGCCACACGTCCATTTAAATTAGATGAGCTATATGAATATCAATATTTATTGACTTTGGGTCTTCGAAATTTTGGGACTCGGGAAATCTACACATCCCTCACTTCAGCTTTCCCGAAATTACTTTCTCCATGATTTGGATATGGTGCCACACATCCTATTGGATCAAATGACTCCTACTAATTTCAAATTTAGAGGGTTCAAATCCTTTACAAATAAATTCAACAACGTTCCAAAATCCCAATTCCCATGATTATTATTCATCTTCGATCTCTGATATTTGACTGAAATTCCTTCGCCAAACTGAACTTTCTCACTCGCTTGATTTGAGTCCATATCAGACTGTTCTGAGTGTTGCACTTTGTGCTTATTGTCGGAGCCTCTGTAAACAAACATTTGGATGACTGGCTAAGGTCTTGGGAAAGAAAAAGGATCAGTGACATAGGAAAATATGAAAGTGATCAACCTTACAAAAAACAACAAAGAAGAGGGTTGAGACCTCTAAGGTAAGATGACAAGGAAAACAGGTCGTTCAAACGAATGAAGGCAAACATAAGAAAAAACTACAAGCCGAAAGGGAAAAAATTAAGATTGGGTCTACAAAAAGGAGAGAGACAGGGGAAAACTACAGAATTAGGTAAAAACCATAAACCCACAAGACTCTGACAAGTTTATGTGATAATACCTCCTTCTCTCGATCAGATCCTATGACCCAACACCATGAATGTTGTGATTTCTTTCTCTATGACCATTTCTTAAACCTGTTACACCCCCTGTGTTTCCAAACACAGTCCAAGTTTTCTTTCAACGCCCCTCTGGCACTCTTTACATCAAAATTCCTTGGACTTTTTACCCCAAATTTCTCATTCGTGGCCCATCCAGGTTCCATGTAGAAACCATGGGATCTTAACTTGAATTTTTTCCGTTTCAAAAATAATTATTTTCCGAAAATTTTTCTTCAACTTCCACTAACATGGCCCATCTAGGCTCAGTGTTAAAACCAAGGCTCTAATACCATTTTGTGACGCCCCTAGCCATCAACATATGTGGGGTAACTCTACCCAAACAACCTTATCTTTTTCCAACTAGCTCTGATACCATTTTATGAATTTATATGCATGCATATCTAACGCAAATTAATAGCTACAACATTTTGTTCATGCCACTCTTCATGCAGAAATAAAATTAAAACATACAAAAAGCATATTCTAATATACACAGATTAATGTGGAAATAACAGTAATCCTACACATACAACATACATGAAATATCCAGGCATTACTCATCAATTATAAAACATGTACAATTACAAAACATGCAATCAATAGATATTTGTTACTTATATTTCAATACATGATCATCAACTATGTGCATACCTTCCATGATCCTCCCATCCTTAGACCATGCTTCTCATCATGCTCAGTAGTGGGTCACCCCTGAGATGGGACTAAACTCCACCGGGTAAGGGAGTCCTAGGCTTGCCAAGGGAAACATGAAAGTTACATAGATCAGCAAGAAGGATTATTCTCCAAGATACAACTCACATTAACAACCTATAGCCTCTCATTCCCCACATGCCTATCCCACCCCAAGAAGTGTTCCCCTTCTCTTCTCAACATTCCTTTAATTTCCCCACTTCCCTTCCAGGGCTTCGACAACATACCGGACAAGAATTCTCCAAGCATTGTAGCTGCAGTTGGGCTCCCTCTAATAAATCACTTACCCAACAACCTCTCTCACCAGGAGAGGGTTTCTTGTAGGCCTGACAACCTTCTTCTTCGATCCATGGGCCTGGAAACCCACCTCTTCAAACCAAAGGCCTGACAACTTACTTATTAAGTCAATTCCTGTAAGGTGATGGCCAGGACAAGGCTCAGTAAAGAACATATGATGGTAGAAAGACACACTCATTCAAGGAGCTGCATGGTATGCAATAACCAATAGTTATGATACAACATGGCTAATAAAGTTATACGGTGATCGGGATTCATAGATGATACACAAAATAACTCGAGTATGATTTTAGTTTCCCAAGATGTGTGCTTTCTCAGAGGTCGTTAATGGAGAATTGGTTCAATGCATGAATACTGTGGTGATTCGGGAAGGATGACATACTTACAAAGAATCGTAAGGGTCATGAGGAAAATCAAGACTGGTCTAGACGCAAGGATGGGGATCAACGCCAAAATGGAAAGTGAACATCGAATGAGTTGGCGCTCCCAACTATAACAACATGCACCCAGGTTGACACCTATCTTCATATAGCTACATGAGTTCCACTTAGCACTCATTCCCTTTCCTAGGAATTTAGGACAACACCAATCATGGCCACCTTAGCCTTTAGGAAATAATAATAAAATATTATTCCCTTAGAGGTAAGCCCTCTATCTTAGCCCTTATACCTAGACCCTTAGCTTATAAACATATAGTCTTTAGCTTATAAACACTTATCTCACCAGCCTATAAATATAATTACAATTCAGTAAGGGCTCTTCCTTGGGGTGTTACAACCAGTGCTACGAAGCCTTGATTTTAGAAAATAGTTTTTCCTTTATACCTTTTCTTCTGACCAATCCTTGGCCATGGTACTTACCTAGACGAATGATGAAAACAATGAGGCATCTGTATCATTTATGAGAATTAACCTTCAAGGAGATGAACTAAACTATCCAAATATAGACAAACATGTCTACGCAGTTCAAAAAGCAGTCAAAAATTTCAAATCCTATATCCTGAAGAATCACACTATAGTCATAGTCCTTCACCCCGCAGTCAAATATTTTTTCAACCAACAAGAAATGGGAGAAAGGAGGGGAAATTATATGGAAGTCACTCAAGAATTTGATCTAGACATAAAACCTTCCAAAATAGTCAAGGGTCAAGGATTGTGTAAACTGGCTGTTGAGGCCCAAGATCTAATCAATGTAGAATACTCTGATTGGGAAAATGAGTTGTCATTATGGTGAAGTGAAACCTTATTCATTCCTCTTGAGAAATCATCCTGGTACGAAAACGTGTCTTATCTCCTACACCATGAAACCTTTCCAGAAAACCTAAACCCTAGAGAGAGTAGATCTCAGATAAAGTCCTCTCAATATCGCCTCATAAATTATGTCCTTTTCCATGTAAACTATGATGGAGTACTCCTTGTATGTCTTGAACATGATGATACATAAAAGGTACTAAGAGAACTCCATGATGACCCAACAGGTGGAAATTTTGCAGGAGAAACCACGGCTTGCAAAATATTCAGGGCTAGTTATTATTGGCCTACTATGTTCAAGGAAACTCATGCATATGCCAAAAAATGTAAATATTGTCAAGTAAGAACCAGTATGGAAAAGAGGGAAGCCATTCCACTGCAGTCGGTGACCATATCCAAACCATTTGAGAAATGGTGAATAAACGTCATAGGAGAAACTACTCCCAATTATTTGAAACAACATAAGTATATCTTGACTACTACATATTATTTCATGAGGTGCATGGAGTCTATCCCCCTCACGCACGTTAATGAAAAGGTAGTGATCCAATTTTTAGAACAAAAACTAATAACGATATTTGGGGTTCCCTATGTCCTCATTTTTGACAATCTTTCTTACTTTTCTTCCACATGCTTGATAAGGGGATCATAATAATATATTTTGTAAACTACTATCTGCAAGGGAATGGGGTACCATAGTCAACTAATAAAAACCTAGTGAGAATTTAAAAAAAAAAAAGTTATTGAAAATCAGAGGAATTGGAAAAATTTGCTTAGTAATTCCCTATGGACCGATAGAGTAATGCCTAAAGAAGCCATAGGAAAATCTCTGTACTTTTTGGTATATGGGAAAGAATTCATTCTCCCAAAAGATTGTATCTCCCATCTTTACAACTTTCTGAGGCATCAATAGGTCAACCCTCATCCACTCTACAACAAAGGATTGATACCCTTCTCATGTTGGATGATGAAAGATAAAAGGATAAAGTTAATTTCACCCCTCATCAGTAGGTAGTTAAAAGATGGTTCGACGGACATAAGGCCAAAGAAAACAATTTCGAGCTAGGAGATCTAGTCTTGAAGTGGGATAAATAAAACGAGTCCAAAGGAAAACAATCAAAGTTCCAAAATCTATGGCTCAGACCTTTTCAGGTGGCCATGAATATCGTGATAGAAACATACTAGTTGTCAAATCTTAAGGAATAATCTGGCACCCTCTCGGTGAATGGCGAGGCCTTAAAACAATATTTCACCTAAATATATGTGTGTGTATGTGTGTGTGTGTGTGTGTGTCTTTTGTTTTTGTTTTTTTGTTTCTTTTAGCAGACATTTTGATCAGGATGAGTGTGTGGGTTTAGGGAACACCTCCTTCGAACTTCTTTTTATTTCTCCCTCTTTTCTTTTTATTTTTCTTTAATTAAGTTGTGTTTCATGAAGCAATGGTTGACTTTAATATATATGATGAAGCAAACTCTGCTTCTAACCTACACTTACATGAAAAAGAAGAGACACTGGGAAAACACAAATTTTCAAAAATATTTTGTCTTTGTAAGCATACTAACTGGGGAAGTGATGAAATATCTGTCTAGTGGCCTGGTAGAGCTAAATGGAAAGATGGTTATGATGGAAATAATCACATGTACCTATATATAGATCCAATGAAAGCTCCACCTTAATTCTTCCACCTTGTTAAAGAACATATATCCTCCTCTTTGACTCACTCTTGGTTCTTATTACAAAAAAATATGATCCATAAAAATAATGTAAAGTTTGAGAGGGTATGTAGATAACTCTGTCAGGGCTATGGATGCTTGTTGGCAACGAAGCAAGGTATGCAATGTTGGTGTGACTCCACCGAGGATATGGATTATCACTAGAAAAGGGAGCAACAACGTAAGAAAGGAATGATATCTAAATGACCTCACACCAATGGAATCCTTACTAGGTTCTTGTCTAGAAAGGACATGGATTGAGGTTTAAAGGAAAGGAGGTGAAAAATCTAAACCCCATAGGAAGATCCAGATTTGCGAACCTGAGAACTTGTGTACACATTGATAGAAACGTTTATGTTGAAAAGGAATAGAATAAATCCAGACGATTTCTCAACCAATTTGCACAAGCTAAGCATGAGGGAAGGATCATAGATTTTATTTTCGCCCAGAGAATGACCATTTGTTGAGAACTCAACACACCCTAAATGGTTTTCCGAATTTTTTCTTTTTGGGTACCACTTTGTTTTTTCTGAATTTAGTTAGTTGTGTAGGGATCATTTGGTTTTTTTCTGTTGTTATGTTTTATCATCAATCACATTTGTTTTTGTTTGGATTTGTTGAACGGATTGACCTTTTATCTAAGTGAACCTAGATTTTTAGACTAAGTGTACACATCTTAAAATTTGAGCCACGTGCCCACCATCAGCATCAGTGAAATATGAAAGGAAAAGGCCCACATAACAATGATAATCATCGATTGTCAATCTTTGATGAACCATAAGTATCAGAAAAATGGGAGAAAGGTCGCATTGATCATTGATTCTGGCCTATGAAATGTTTTTTGAAAATCGTTGATGTACCATCGACATCGGTGAAATCTGAAAGGTAAACCGTCAACATAGGAAACAACAATTACTGATTGTCAATCGCCGATATATCGTCGACATCAGAGAAGAGGGAGAAAGGGAACGATAACATGTGTCAAAAGAAAATCACCAACGCCGAAAAGAAAAACTCCTCATGTCCCATGGGTCAAATCAACCACCACGTGTCTTTCCATGTAAACAGTTCATATTTCTCAGGTATTACCCACATCATGTTTTGATGTCCCCCATATTATATCTATATTTCCATGTCAACACCTCCATGTCAGCATCGTGGGGAAGTTTTGGGTTGGCATCAAAACTTTTTCCTAGAGGTGCCAACGAAATAATGTCAAAGAAAATCCATTAACGCTAATACACTCATTAACTATCAGTTGATTGTTAGGACATTGAACTCCTAGTTTTAGTTCAAACCTTTAACCTTCGACACTAACAACCCTGGTGGACCTACGATCTTGGTTATCTTCAATACCGATCATACTAGTTTCTTAAAGGCTTGATAATTTGATGGGACACCTCCAACTTGTTGGCAGCCATTTCACATTTTTATCCTATCCTTATAATCTGCCTACACAAGTGTTTTGGAACCCTTGATTCTCATCGCAATCTGTTGAATAAAACAACACTGTTATCTTGCGCATTTGCACGCCTGTATTTTGTTATCATTTTCACGACTGCAAGCGTGAAAACTTTGATTTCGAAGTCACGTCAATGGCATTAAAATCATCACTGGATTTTTATGGTTACTCTTGTTTATGTGTTCATTGCATTTCCAATTCAATTATGGTTACACAGTTGGCAAGACTCCAAAACCTTTACTCATTTGGCATTTTTTTGTTGTTAATATGAATTCATGATGATTGTGATTAAATTGTTGATTTAATGGTGGTTTGATGTACTTTGATCAAATTCCTTGGCACATTGGTTTCATAACAAACACATTGACATTGTGGTTAGACCCTTAATTCAATGGTTTCATACAAAGCATATGATTTATGATCGAATCCTTGGTGTTATATTTGAAACATTATTTCGATTTTAAAACCATGTAAACACTCTTGTTTATGCAAATATTTGGGTCGACTTACTATTAATTGTTTGAATAGCATTGTTTTTAACACATTGCAATAGTGATTACCATATGCATCATCAGTTTTACATTTAGATATGACTATTTTGCATGGGTTGTTTTCATCCCACCACCTTCGCACACTTTTCCATTAATGCCCGCCTTCTATCCCGGTTACCTCTGTTGGTTTTCAGGGAAGCTTGTGAGCTATCGGCCCTGCGTATACCCTGTCCAAACCCTTGACCATTTACCCTGCTCACTGTGTATTCAGTTCTATGGCACCAATGGTGTGCATAGAACCAAATGGTATCCAAAATCTACTGCTTTTCGTCAATGCTCGGGAGGATTTGGAAAATAGTGGTTGGCTGGTTTTTATCAAACGATTTGAGGGTTTTAACCTTTCGGTAGCCCAACAGTTCACTCTCACCTTCGATGGATGTAGGGATAAGGTTGGTGACATACAGCTCGACCTAAATGAGAAATTCCTAAGCTCGGCTATAGGCTTACCAGCTACAGGACAAAGTTGGTTTAAAAACTCTAAAGTCGACGAGGTGCCATGGCCGCTCCTATTCACGTCAAGAAAGATTGTTAGCTATGATAAAGGTATGCTTGTAGCTGCCCTCAAACCTAGGTGGCATGATATTTTGGCAATTGTTAAGCAGTTTCTGACCTATGAAGGTCGTTATGGCTTGGTATTTCTATATCATCTTCGGATATTGATGAATTTTATAGACTATCCTCTGAATATGACACATTATCTCTTACGCAGTCTTTACAAAATTTCCAAACAGTTTAGGCATGAGAAGGATGATAGAAACCTTTTCCATCACTATTTGATCAAAGTCATTATTGTTCATCATTTGACCCTTAGTGGTGACTGTTGGCAAGCCTTCCTATCAAGGAATGGCTTTGCCACTCCCGAGTGTGTTCAGGTAGACAAGGTTGTGGTCGCTGAAAACCTGGTTGTACCTACTGTGTCATCTCCTACCCTTCTACCCCCTATCAAACCCTCGAATTGCCCCAACCTTGAACTCCCCGATACCATAGCTGACCCATGTACTAAAGACAATACTAAGGCCATCAAAAGGCCTTTAAGGAAGAAAGGCAAAGGTGATACTGGTGTCAACAGTAAGGGAAAGATAAATGCACGATTGATATCGAGATGTGCCCGGAACAAGCCTAAACAGAACGTTGATCAAAATTCTATCATCTTGAGAGAGGATTCAGACTCAGAAATCGAACGTTTCCTAGCCGAGGAATACCCCTATTCTCATGGCCTCTGCTCTATGGAACCCTATGACTATGTTTTCAACTTACCTCCATGCCTCAAGAACGACCCTAACTTCCCGGGAATTAAGCTTCACACTGAAACCCCTGGTAACAAGAATGAACCCTCACCTATGATGTCAACGCCCAATCAATTATCGTGTATTCAATGCAATGCCTAGCTTGAATGTTATTACACCAACGTTCCCCTGTTGCAATCTAAGATCAAATTATTAGAGGAACGAGTTACTATGTTATCAAAGGAGAACGACAGGCTACAAGCCAACGAGAAGAAACAAAAGACCATTGGTTCAATTATCTTCAGAAACGTTGAGGCTGCTACAGCCTTTGTCAACTCAAGGTTATCCTGACTGAATTATTTCCTACAACCTAGGTATGTATTTCAACATCTATTTCATTTTATTAGTTAGTTAGAATTAGTGTAGTCGATTGAGATTTGCTTTCATTTAGTTATGTTCGAATAGACTCAAGAAATGATTATGTTTCGTTTTGAATGGATATTTTCATTTTGGTTTATGATTGCATTCGATCTGTACAAAAGATTTGTTTGCTAAAATCGGACATAGCTATGTTTTGATTGATACGATTTTGCATTAGTATAACGATTGTGTCAGTCCTGGGTTAGTTCAATTCATTTCTTTTGGTTTGATTCTGAAACAATGTTGTATGCCATCAATTAGCATAGTCGTTTGTATATGCGTTGAAGATTGGGTTTGCCTTCGATTGATTTTGTTTGTTTTATTAGTTTCAAAACGATTCTGCTATCTTCNTCGAATAGACTCAAGAAATGATTATGTTTCGTTTTGAATGGATATTTTCATTTTGGTTTATGATTGCATTCGATCTGTACAAAAGATTTGTTTGCTAAAATCGGACATAGCTATGTTTTGATTGATACGATTTTGCATTAGTATAATGATTGTGTCGGTCCTGGGTTAGTTCAATTCATTTCTTTTGGTTTGATTCTGAAACAATGTTGTATGCCATCAATTAGCATAGTCGTTTGTATATGCGTTGAAGATTGGGTTTGCCTTCGATTGATTTTGTTTGTTTTATTAGTTTCAAAACGATTCTGCTATCTTCGAATTACCAGAGATGATTTTGTTTTTGTTAACATAAACTATTTTGATTGCATCAATTTGTTTTGCTAGAATCGAATTTAGCTATGATTTGGTTAATGCAATTTTATTGTTTTCAGATTAGTATAAAGGATTGAATTCTTTCCGAGTTAATACGATTCAGTTCTGTTTAGTTTTCTTTTGAAGCGATTCTATATGTTTGAATTAACTGGATTAGTTTCAAATTTTTGTTTAATATGGCTCTGTTAGTTTTGAATTGAGATTAATTCAAAAATGATTTCGAACTATCAAAACGATTATGTCTTCTCCGAATTGGTAATAAAAAAGTGTTTGACAGATTGCGTATATCCCTGTTACCATTCGGTTAATTGACCACGATTTCGTTTTTCATACAAGTTTTGGTTTGATATGGCATGAACGTTTTTCTTTATTTTCAATTAGCAATTAAAAAATTGTTTAATGGTTCGAATATATTTCTGTTAGTTTTGGATGGATTTAAAACGATTATGTTATTAAATTAGACCAGCTACAAAATCACAAGATTCTGTAGCTAGTCTTAAAATTTAGATTTTTGTTAATTTTACCAATAAGACATTATCTAAACTTCTCTATTCTTGTCCACCTACAGGTACCTGCGAATTGCAATGGAAAATTGGACATGTTATGGCAGTTTAGAAGATGCTTTTGTGATATAGTTTTGTTTTAGATTGCTAGCTTAAGTTAGAAATAAAGACTTGGGAGATTATTCCCAGATTTTTTGTAAACTATTTTTGATAATTCCCACAGGGATGTTTTACCCTGTGGCCTTTAAATACTTGTTATTTTTTGTAATAAACCCATCATCACTATTGGGAGGGTAAGGATATGGATTTTGGACGATACAAAATGGAATGGAAGTGGATCTTTTGTAACATCTTTAGCTTTCAATTTATCATACTTTTTTTCAAGTTTTGTGCATTCGAATTTGTGATTAATTCATTGACTACTTCAGATATCAATACTTATTATTGGTTAATGTGTTGTGATTTAAATTTTGTCCATCTCTTATGTATCTCAGTTTTAGTACAGCAATTACTCTATTTCAATTTAATGAATAAAGGTTTATCTTCTTCGTTAATTGAACTGTTCTATACAAATTTTTGCACGGGGATTTATCTAACTGCAATAATTTGTAAATTATAAGATTGTTGTCATTTTTTATGTCTTGTTTGTCCTATCGCTTATATTCAAAGAGCACTGCTGCTTCCTATTTACAAGAGGTTTGTGGAAGATCTAGTGCGGGTTTCCTCCCATCGAACAGCTGAATCGGATACTTTGCACAGGACAAATTGGAAAGCATTATTACAGGTTACTTTATTAGTGTTATTTAAGTAGTCTATATAGATATATATAGTTCAAATTTATAGTTAGGATTATTATTTTAATTGCTCAGCTTAGATAGTTTTCATTCTGTTTCTTTCTCACAAAATTATAAAGATAAAAAATAATAGTTTTGTTGTCATAGGACAGTTTACAAATGGTTTTTGCAGGTTTTCATTTAAAATCTGTAATTTGTAAATACTGTACATTTGTGGTTAAGATCTAATTGTGTCATTAGCTGAACATTGAAATAAGTAGGTTTTTTGTTTTATGATATTAGTAAGTAAACTTTATATATCCTTTAGAATTGTACATAGTTTTACTGTAGCTTCTTTTTCCACTTAGATTAGTTTTTCTTAGTTTATCTTTTCTTTCATTTTCCTAGGACTTAGATAGGGCAACAGAGCCACTAAACCCATTGAGGTGGATCATCCTAAATGGCTTGGGTTATTTAGACAACCCCAGACTGAACCCACTCCTCTAGTTGGCGAGCGTTTAATTTCACCCGTCAACAAATGGTGCTAGAAGGAGGGCCTAAAATTTATTAATTGCACGAGGCGGTTGTAAGACTCCTCCACCACCCAAATGCTCATCTATAGTGACAAGAAGTAATTCAAATGACAACATCATCCCTCAAACAACAACCAAATCAAACGATGATCTACGGATCATAGTTGAACCAATAACCCCAAATCCTACAGGTGGTAACGTACAAGAGATTGTCTGCCAATCTCTCTTAAGAACACATAGTGCCTTTGCCCGTTTGAGGCAACCAAATCAACCTTTGGACCAACCTTTAGACTTCTCTGACATTAGAGAACAGCTTGGAGGAACTAACCTCACTTTAAACCCTACAGATCCAATCCTCAATCCTGCTGTAGGAGGATCTGAAATACCACCCTCACCACCTCCATCACCTCCTTCTTCTTCTAGAGAAGATTCTTCTGACGAAGGCAGTTCCCCTTCTCAGCCTTCCACACCGCCTACACCAATGGCCAACCAGAACAATCTTGCCAGACCTTGGCTCGACCAGGATGTAGTAGCCGTACCTGGGCCTCGACATCCCTTACCCAAACATCTAGAGAAGTGGCTTCCCAAGTTCGACCCTGACTCAAAATAGATCACCAAAGATCACATTAAAAATTTTATGTTAGCCATTAGACTCCATAATGTCGAGCATGAAGACGTAGTCTATAGGTTGTTCCCCTACACTTTCGAGGGCAATGCCTCTACTTGGTACTTTGCCCAGC
This sequence comes from Picea mariana, assembly GCA_032191745.1. Taxonomy (NCBI): domain Eukaryota; kingdom Viridiplantae; phylum Streptophyta; class Pinopsida; order Pinales; family Pinaceae; genus Picea; species Picea mariana. The sequence continues at coordinate 206,462 of JASDQU010101797.1, read as the reverse complement.
AACCCCATACCATCGTGTGTTGGGAAAAGTTCAAGTCATGCTTTCTAGAAAAATTCGTAGACGATAAGTCCCTGGAAGTCCTAGTTATGGAGCTTTCTATCTTAAGAATGAACCCAGAAGATAAAATTAAAGATTTTAATCAAAGATTCTTAACACTAAAAAACCGAATCCCTACCGATTTGATGCCCGCCGAGAATCTTATCATAGCATACTATACTAAATCCTTGCATCTAAGTATAGCCATTTGGGTAAAACGATCTAAGAAATCCATGTTGTTAGAGGCCTTCAAAGAGGCCATCCAGATTGAAAAAGACATCCTTAGTTTAAAAGACACTACTAGCAACAAAACAGAAACTAGTTCTTCTTCCAAAAAGAATATCAAAATTCTCCCTAGACCTGTTCAAAATAAAACACAACCTAAAAGCTCAGATTTAAAAAACTTAACTAAAGTTGTTCAAAAACTGTCAAATCAAGTTATAGATTTGAAAAGGAGGGATGAAGAAGCTTCTTCGAGCAAAGGGCCTTACAAACCCCCGTTCAGGAAGCCTTTTCCCACCAATAGACCTAACCCAAGTACTGAGGGATTAAATCTAGAAAGTTTGCAGTTCGCCCTTCAAACAATTCTAGAAGCCCAGGATAACTTGATGCCTCCTGAGATTCCTGAGGAGGTTGTTGAACAAGAGACAGTTCCAGAAGAAGAATCTTCTCCGAACATTTTTGGACACTTCTCGGATAGTATTTTTCAAGATAACTTTGAGACAGTACATCCCTACAATACTAGGAGTAAGACAACAAACAAACCTTCTTCCGAAAACACTACGACTTTTCCCCTGAAGCAATCTAAACCAGCTGAGACTAAACAGAGTCATGTAAACCCCAACTTAGATTATGATTTAGTTGAAGATCTAAAGAAGTTAAGGGCTAACATTTATGTTTATGAATTATTAAAATTTCCATTTTTGCTACAAAAAATGTTACAGAATATTGCAGAGAATAGCAAAAATGATAATTCAAGCAGTAATAAGGTTGTTCAAAACAAAGTTCCCCAAAAGACTTCTGCTAAGAATAATCCTAATCCTCATGATAAAGGAATTCTTCCTGTAAATAATGTAACAAATGTAGATAAATTAGATTTAGAAAATGCGAGTAAAAAGCCACAAGCTTCCACTCTTAGTACTCGTAGAAATGTACCTCCATTTTTGTTAACTTTCGAAATCTTTAATAGAAATGTGCACAATTGTATGGTAGACTCGGGAGCGTCATCCAATGTAATGCCATGGTCTGTATGTTAGAAGATTAATGCTGAAGTTGAACCATCCACTTTAAAAATCATCCAACTTGATCAAACTAGTGTTAAAGTCATAGACGAATTAAGGAATGTGCTTATAAGATTATCGTCTAACCCCAAATTTTATCAAGTTATTGATATTATTGTTGTGGATATTCCATAAGTGTATGGTCTATCTTTAAGCAGGGATGGTCAGAGTATCTACATGGCTACTTCGCGACAGAATGGTCTCACCTATGGCTTCCCGAGAATGGCAAGCCCAACAAAATCAAGGTAAATCGTGAACGCTACCTTAAGTTCACGGTCACAGATTTGAATGATCCCAATGAACCATTTACACCTTCTGATGATTCACCCAAAATACAACTGATGGATACCTTTTTTGGTAATTTTATGGCCGAGACTTTAGCTATCATCAACCCATAACAACAGTCCAAGATTATAGCATATGTCCAGCCAGTAGCTTCTACACAACGGTCTCATACACCCGATAAAAATCAAATTTGGTCTCTTTATTTTGACGGGTCAAAGTCCAAAGAAGGAGCTAGTGCAGGCTGCGTTATTATTGATCCCTCAGGTAACAAAACCTTGATTGCATGTAGGATAGAATTTGAATGTACTAATAACACAATGGAATATGAGGCTTTACTACAGGGCCTCAGAAAAACTTTAGATATGAACATTCAAAATTTGGCTATCTTTTGCGATTCTGAAATCATGGTAAGATAGGTAAGAGATTCTATCCACTGTCTGTCTTCTCATCTTAAAAGCTACCAATCCGAGGTATAGAATATAATGAATAAGTTTTCTTCTTTCAATATAAATTCTATTCCTAGATTGAATAACTTTGAAGCTGATCTATTAGCTAGCGTAGTTTCCAAACTCTTTCCTGCATAAGGCTTGTCCCCGAATGCATTCTTCGTCGAACTGTTGTTCATGCCATCTGTTCCTGACAACATTACGAATTGCAGAGTGTTCGACGATGATCAACAGATAATTAGCTTCCTGCATATGGAAGAAACTTTTCAAGGTGCGGTGATTGACGAATGCAGTCATGACGACAATTTGCGCGATTTCATGGTAATACTAGATCCAAGAACTCCTGAATCTTCATCAGACATGGAAAATTCGATCCCTAAGTCTGTAGTTAGATTAGAAAAATTTTACGATCTTCAAGATAAATTCAAAAAATTGGTCAACTGTAAAACCAATAGTTGTGCATTAATTTAGGGGTGGGGTGTTCTAAATAAGAAAAAGCCTCATTTATTAAATTGTTTAAGGAATTTAAAGATGTTTTTGTGTGGATGTATGATGACCTTAAAACTTTTGACCCTAATATCATACAACACATCATTCCTATGAAACCCCAAACCTTACCCTTTCAACAAAAATTAAGAAAACTGCACTCTAAGCTCGAACCGACCGTCAAAAAAGAATTAAATAAACTCCTAAATGCTAAGATAATTTTCCTAGTTAGGGACACTCAATGGGTTTCTAACCTTGTCCCTATCCGAAAGAAAAGTGGGGAAATCCGACTATGCATCGATTTCTGAAACTTTAATAGAGCGTCTGATAAAGACAACTACCCTGTCCCACCCATGGAACAGATCCTTCAACAGGTATCTGGTTCTGAGAGACTATCCTTATTGGATGGTTTTTCAGGGTACAACCAAGTCCTGATGTCTCCTCCAAACCAACTTAAAACTACCTTCTGCACTCCATGGGGCACCTACGCTTACAGGAAAATGCCCTTTGGACTGATCAATGTCGGTGCCACTTTCCAAAGAGTGATGGACATCGCTTTCCAAGGATTAATCAATCAATCCATCGTAGTTTAATTAAATGATGTTACTGTATTTTTGAAAAACAAAACTGATCATCTAGCTCATTTAAGAGTTGTTCTACAATGTTGTTGTAAATACGGCATTTCCTTGAATCCAAAAAAATCTATCTTCGTAGTAGAACAAAGTAAAATCTTAGGATTTATTGTGTCAAGCAAAGGGATGATTATCGACCCTGAAAGGACTCAAGTCATCTCGAAACTTCCCCCTCCCTCATCCAAAAAGTCTATGCAGTCTTTCTTAGGCTAGATAAACTTTGTCAGGAGATTTGTCCCCAGTTTCTCCGAAATGGTCAGACCTTTACAGAATTTAATTAAGAAAGACACAAAATATCATTGGGGACCCATAGAAAACCAAGCTTTTAATGCAATGAAAAAGGCCATAATAGATGCTCCTTCTCTCATGAGCCCCAACTTTTCGCAGGACTTCATGCTCTACACATTTGCTTCCGACCGCTCCTACACTGCTGTCCTAACTCAAAAGAACGCTGAAAACAATGAAGTACCCATTGCCTTTATGAGCTCTGCTTTCAAAGGTGCGGAAATTAATTACCTAGTGGTAGATCAGCAAGCCTACATTGTTTTCAAAGCAGTCAAACACTTCAGATCTTATCTTTTGAAATCTAGGACGAAAATTATTGTCCCTTACCCAGCCGTCAAGAATCTGTTAGTGCTGAAAGAATTAAGCGAAAAGAGGGTGAACTAGGTCACTTCCTTGCAGGAGTATGACATAGAAATCACCCCAGCTCAAATAGTGAGAGGCCAAGGATTATTCAAGATAGTTTTTGATTCAGCAGCAGGACAACAAGAAGAAAATGATATGTCAAACCTAGGACAACACTATCAAAATTTAATCTACTATGTACAAACCTCTGTCAGTCCCTGGTATGACGATATAAAATTCTATCTTGAACATGGGTCAGCCCCCCATCACTTGGATCCCACTAAGAGAAGAGCATTAAGATTAAAAATTGCCTCTTTTCATTTGATTAATGGTATTTTGTTTCATCAAAATTTTGATGGAGTACTAATGCGTTGTCTTGAGAAAGATGAAGCAGAAAAAGTCTTACTAGAATTGCATGCAGGAGAAGCTGGTGGGAATTTTGGTGGTGACACCACTGCCCATAAATTTTTGAGAGCCGGTTATTACTGGCCCACACTTTTCAGAAACACACATGCCTTGTGTCGTAAGTGTATTATTTGTCAAAAAGCATCTGGACTCATACAGAAACCAACCTTTCCTTTGCAGCCTGTTTCGGTAGACTCCCCTTTTCAGCAGTGGGGCCTTGATATTATAGGTCCAATCAATCCGCCATCCTCATAGCAGCATAATTTTATCATAACAGCCACAGATTATTTTACCAGGTGGTCTGAAGTTTCCGCATTAAGAACTGTAAATACTAGTCAGGTAATTGCCTTTTTAAATTCAAATATTATTACTCGTTTTGGTATCCTTGATTGTTTAGTATTCGATAATACTTATTATTTTTTGTCTCTTGAGATGAGTGAATTTGCTCTAGAAAAAGGAATTAAATTGAAGTATTCTTCCAGCTATTACCCCCAGGGCAATGGATTGGCAGAATCAACAAATAAGAATCTGATTAAAATTATCAAGAGAACGNAATTCAAATATTATTACTCGTTTTGGTATCCTTGATTGTTTAGTATTCGATAATACTTATTATTATTTGTCTCTTGAGATGAGTGAATTTGCTCTAGAAAAAGGAATTAAATTGAAGTATTCTTCCAGCTATTACCCCCAGGGCAATGGATTGGCAGAATCAACAAATAAGAATCTGATTAAAATTATCAAGAGAACGATATCTGAGAATCACAAAAACTGGCATAACGCACTATTAAATGCAATCTAGGCTGATAGGGTAACACCAAATACTACTGTAGTAAACTCCCCCTTCTTTCTCGTCTATGGCAGAGAAGCAATTCTGCCACCACACATTCTTCTTCCCTCACTACAGCTATCATAGAAAATACAAGAAGAAGATTGTCCCCCTTTGGAAAACTGAATTAACGCTTTAATGAAACTAGAAGAGGTAAGAGCCCAAGCTAAACGTAAGCTAGATCAGCATCAACTAGTGGTCAAAAGATGGTTTGATTATAAGCACACCAAGTTTCAGAACTTATGGCTTGGACCATTTTTAATTCCTGAGAAATTAGGTCCCAGCTCTTTCCGATTACAGAATCTAGAGGGACAGCCTGACACCTATCCGGTAAATGGCCAAGCTCTGAAAAAATATTTCTCTTGATGACAACCCTTTGTATACTATGTAAATATTTTTCTTTTGTTTGTGTTTCTTTTACTGTTTTGGTTTTGATTTTTCCCTTGTACTTATCAGTTTTTATTTTTGGAAATACACATACCTGCATTTTGAACTGTTCAAACAAAGAAAATAGAAAATTCTTTCACTGAAATAACTGTTGAAAATCATATAAACATCAATTATAATATACTTCTAAAATTTACATCTGTGTTGAAAAGACGGTTGTTTGAAAGAAGTTAACTGATTTCGATCTGTGAGTAAAAGTCTGTCACGATCATCCATTATCTTCTTACGTTGTCCTTGTTTCTTAAGGGAATACCTCAGAAGATGTCTCCCTACTTTAGAAGGTTCATTTTTTAAATAAACTATCTCTGGATCTTAATGAAGGACAGTTCTAGAAAAAATTCTTTCAAGGTTTGTAAAAAATATGTCGAAATATCATAATTTTCAGCATCACCCCACTCAATTTTATATCTTTAAAAAACAAATAAATCATTAAAAGAGTTGTGGGTAGTGCTTGTAAACCCGTCGGGATGCTGAATAGGTTTGCTGGCAGCAAGTAAATGCATGCATGATTCCAAGACAACTTCGTCGGGGTACTGAACAGGCCTGCTGACAGCGAAGCAATGTCGGGTATATGAAAATTCGTAAGTATGAAATCTCTTGACCTTAAAATGTCCTTTATTCTGATCTGGAACTTCTTCGCAGGATACAGATATCAGAGTGGGTTAAATGGCAACCCTGTCAACGCTATGTATGCCTGCTGGCAGCAGCGGCTCTGTCAACAGTATTGGAGATTTTATCTTTAATATCGTGTTTCACTTATCTTAATATTGTTATCAGTTTTCATCCTTTAAGCACTGCTGGAATATTTGATTACCAATTATGTTCAAACAATTTTCCGGTTGTTTTTGAGTTTGAATTTTTCTTGTTATCATAATCTGAATTTATTCTTTTGGCAGAGATAACTGCTTCTACCAGTGTGTCACCATTGTTGGCATCCATTTCACATTTTTATCATATCCTTATAAGCTGCCTACACAAGTGTTTTGGAACCCTTGATTCTCATCGCAATCTATTGAATAAAACAACACTGTTATCTTGCGCATTTGCACGCCTATCTTTTTTTCTCGTTTTCACGACTACAAGCATGAAAACTTTGATTTCGAAGTCACGTCAATGGAATTAAAATTGTCACTAGATTTTTATGGTTACTCTTGTTTATGTGTTCATTTCATTTCCAATTCAATTATGGTTACACAGTTGGCAAGACACCAAAACCTTTACTCATTTGGCATTTTTTTGTTGTTAATATGACTTCATGATGATTGTGATTAAATCGTTGATTTAAGGTGGTTTGATGTACTTTGATCAAATTCCTTGGCACATTGGTTTCATAACAAACACATTGACATTGTGGTTAGACCCTTAATTCAATGGTTTCATACAAAGCATACGATTTATGATCGAACCCTTGGTGTTATATTCGAAACATTGTTTTGATTTTAAAACCATGTAAACACTCTTGTTTATGCAAATATTTGGGTCGACTTACTATTAATTGTTTGAATAGCATTGTTTTTAACACATTGCAATAGTGATTACCATATGCACCATCGGTTGTACATTTGGATATGACTATTTTTCATGGGTTGATTTCATCCCACCACCTTTGCACACTTTTCCATTAATGCCCGCCTTCTATCCCAGTTACCTCTGTTGGTTTTCGGGGAAGCCTGTGAGCTATCGGCCCTGTGTATACCCTATCCAAACCCTTGACAATTTACCCTGCTCACTGTGTATTTTGTTCTATGGCACCAGTGGTGTGCATAGAACCAAATGGTATCCAAACTCTGTTGCTTTTCGAAAATGCTCAGGAGGATTTGGAAAATAGTGGTTGGCTGGTTTTTATCAAAAGATTTGAGGGTTTTAACCTTTCGGTAGCCCAACAGTTTTCTCTCACCTTCGACGGATGAAGGGATAAGGTCGGTGACATACAACTTGAGCTAAATGAGAAATTCCTAAGCTTGGCTACAGGCTTACCAGCTACAGGGCAAAGGTGGTTTAAAAACTCTAAATGTGACGAGGTGCAGTGGCCGCTCCTATTCACGTCAAGAAAGATTGTTAGTTATGATAAAGGTATGCCTGTAGCTTCCCTCAAACCCAGGTGGCATGATCTTTTGGAAATTGTTAAGCAATTTGTGACCTACGAAGGTCGTTATGGCTTGGTATTTCTATATCATCTTCAGATATTGATGAATTTTATAGACTACCCTCTGAATATGACACATTATCTCTTACGCATTCTTTACAAAATGTCCAAATGGTTTAGGCATGAGAAGGTTGATAACAACCTTTTCCATCAATGCTTGATCAAAGTCATTATCATTCATCATTTGACCCTTAGTGGTGACTGTTGGCAAGCCTTCCTATCAAGGAATG
>JASDQU010101797.1:153143-169242 GCA_032191745.1 Picea mariana | reverse complement strand
GCGGTGAACGAAACTGCTTCCTCCTCGTCAGATAAGAACTTGGCTCCACAAGTTGACCTTCTCCTCTTGTGAGTTTCAACCTTGTGAGAATCAGAAACAAAACTTGCAAACAATCAAGTCTTCAAAACCGTGCTTTGATACCAACTTGATCTAAAATTTGAAGAAGACTTGAAAAACTTGAATAAATATTGCAAGTGAAATGTTATGTGTTTAATGCAATCGGATCAATTTGCAACACATAGTTAAGGATTACTTATGTAGAAATACACATAGACAACAGCATAAAACATTGAATATTAGACATAAACACAACAACTTGATAAAGGAGTTCACCCCACTCTGGGCTACATCTCCTGGTCCAGCTTCCAATGGATCATTATTATTAAATTGCTCAAAGTGCTAAAAAAAAATGCCTTACAATGCTCAAAATTACAAACCGACTGCTCCAATGGCTTCGTAGCGTCCCAAAACCCCTATCTGGGCTCTTTCGGCACCTCAATCGGTCGAAAAATGAAGAAGATAGCCTCCTTGAAGTCTTCCCCTTCAACTTTGCTGTCTCTGGTTCTACAAATTGCACCCTTGTGCTTCAAACCTAGCACACATGCTCTTTAAAGCGGAAAAACCAAGTCCCGTACGCAACCGCGCATCGGTACAAACCGTAGGATGGTTAAGGCAGCTCCAGCCCCTAACCGCCTCGGCACTTGGGCGCATGGCCATAGGACCAAAAACTTGGGCGGAAAAGTGGTTAAGTCGGTTGTAACCTCCCACGTGCCCGAATTAGGGTCATATGCAAATACAAAAAAGAACCGGGGCCTTATTCCAAACTCGACGCGCAAATATTACAATCGCGCACACACCATATGTAACACGGTCGCACATGACCATAGGTTATAGTGCTAATTCCCGCGCACATGTATTAACATATATTATAATGGTCTACGGACTATATGGTTACTCCGCACATAATTTGTTAACACTGCCCTCCATATACCATACGATCATATAAATGATCCACGCGACCGCGTCAACCAATGAAAATGCGCCAACGAACAACCAACCGATATGCGCCATGTCATCAAACTACCACATCATCATGATGGTACGACCCTCCACGTGGCCGTACGGACAGTACGGACAGGTACAATCAACATCCCAAATTTTTGCCTGTTTGGCTTGGCGGACAGATCGCGATATCTCCTCCATACAGACTCCGTTTGCGAAAGTAAATATACTGCTGGAATTAGGAAGACGAGACGGACGCAATGGAACTGTTTTCATCTCATTCCGATCACTTTTAAAATTGAGAAAAATTTGATCCCCTAATCAGGAAGGGAAGAAAGCTCCAACGTGAAGGCATCTCAAGAAATTTAAGCAGCAAAAATCACATCTTTGATAAGACATCTAGGGTAGCTTATCAATCTAAAGAATATTTGGCAAAACAATATGCTGAGAAATGAAACATGGCTATGAGTGAGATAAGGGACTTAGTCCCTGAAGTGGAAAAGATTTATCAACACAAGTCTTCTCTGTTCATAGTAAGAGCTATAGAGAAGAGGATCTTTAATATAGCAATTGTAGATGAAGACAAAGTATCTAAGATCAAGATAAAATATCACAACATCAATGCTCCGAACAAAGTCAAATTCCACAGGAATACCAATGATATGTTGTATTTAGATTACTTGGGCCTAAGATTAAAGAATTCAAAGCTGTCATCTTATGCAATAAAATTGGAAGGGCAGTTGAGGCAAGAAAAGGCATCCGACAGAGCTTGGAAAACTTAGGTCAAGAGGCTAGAATTTGAAGGCCCTCAAGGGGTGAAATCCTCATTGGATTAAAAAGAAAAGATAATTCAAAGCTGTTAAGCCCTAATATTGGCTCATTACCCCTTAATTGGGGCATATTACATTAGTAATGTTATTTTATTTATGTCAGCTTTATTCCATTAGTTGTAATTATACCTCCTAGTCTCCTATATATACCAAAGAGACATTTTCATTTGGAATCATCTTGTACTTGAACATTTATGGGGGGTAAAAGGAGTTTTCCCCCTCAAAGAGGCTTATTATATGAAATTATCTATTTTTCAAGGCGTTGAGCACTTATTCTGAGGTTTTTCTATGCTATATTGATATTTGGTTCGTAACATATGGTATCAAAGCTCAAGGTCTTGGGGTTTCGCTACTACATCTGAGACACCTTGTAATTTTTGCTATAAATTTTTTTCTACAACGTTTCAGAAGGAACAGATTAGAGGATATTTATTGGATGGATCTAGATACGTTGGGTTAAAATTTCATCTCTTGAGGCCTTATACTTTCAGAGATACAACTTGTGTAAGATAGGGTTCTGGAATCATCTTGAACTGAGTCATTGTGACATTTTTGCTATAAGAATTTTTATGTAATGTTTCAAACCTTGAACTCTGGAGGTTATTCACAGAAATTAGTAAGGTATTTGTGGTAAAATGTTTAGCTTCTGGTTCATCTCACATTTGTAGATACACCTTGTGGAAGATAGGGTATATGACTAGTCCTATTGACTAGTCTCAAGAAGGTATTCCAGGTAAAATAATCATAACTTCTTTCTAGAGTATCCAAATTGAGTGAGACTGGTTTCATTGGATATTGGACAGTTTGTGGTTTTTCTGGTACAATTTTCAGAATTTTATATCAATTATTGTGTGTCGAGCACACTATACAAGTGAGATTTTCTGGAAAGGCCAAAAATCAACAAGTTGTGGGGAAGTTACCATAAATTCCACTTGGCACATCAAATTTTGATCAGACCCATGGCATTGCAGAGAATAAATATCAAAGAACTACAAAAAATAAAGTTTCATATGTAGAAGGGCCGAAACTTGGGATATACAACAGAATAAATATTGTCTAGCAGAACCACCTCAAAATCAAGGTTCAAAAGTGATACTTGGCCAACATGCCACCCAAAAAGGGAACTTCTATGCCAAATAGGTGTCTAGACAATCCTACTTGGACTCTTGATGAAGGTGAAGAAATGCATAGGGACATAAATGATTTACAAAAGAAGATAGTAACAAAATATGAACTATAAGATATGGAAGATAAGTTGGAGGCAAAGATGGATGGTTTAAAAGAGGGGATCATGGAAGTATTGAAAAATTTCATAACAGAGAAGAAACCTAAAAGTGAAAATGCATCCCATTAAATTCATGATGAGGTCACAAGGAAGGTGAATCAAGAATGGAGAAACTTCAACTTTGGGTCGAAGACCAACCACGTTCCTAAGATCGATATGAAGAACTTTGATGGCAAGGACCCAATCACATGGATACTTCAGATGGAGCAATTCTTTGATCTACATAATGTGCCACATACACAAAAGGTATGAATTTCTTCTTTATATTTAGAACCCAATCAATTTGTACGCTATCTATGGCTTTGTTCTCACAAATCACTCATCACTTGGACAATTTTCATTGAAGAAATGATAGCACACTATGAGGATACAATGAGCAATACCTTCTTTAGCTAATTGATAAATCTCAAGCAAAAGGGTTCAGTTACCGAGCACATTGAGAACTTCCAAAGATTGAATATAAAGCTAACATATATTCCAGATGAGCACTTAATTGATGTATTCATAGGAACTATAAAGGATAGCATTCAACATGAGGTTCACCTTTGGGAACCCAAAACATTGGAGAATGCATTTAAGGTGGCAAGAAATGTTGAAAGTAAAAATATGGCTATGGAAACTAGAAGGACCAATCCTAACATCTATAGAGAGAATAATGCTCCTTCCTCTCAAACACCTCAACCTACAAGGTTGACACCTCAACAATTGGAGGAAAGAAAAGAAAAAGGTTTATGCTTTAATTGTGACAACAAGTACAGTAAGGGACTTAAGTGTGGTGAGAATAAATTATTCTACATAGATTGTGAAGAGGAAGAAGAAGAAGAAGAAGAACCATCTCAAGATGAAAACGTAGAAGCAATTTCATCCGAAGAGTTGACTCCCACGATATCGTGTAATGCAATGGATGGAATTAGCACTCCTCAAACCCTCAATATCGAAAGATACATCAAAAATAAAAAAGTAATAGTTCTAATTGATTCTGGAAGTACTCATAATTTCATTCACTATAAATTAGCCAAAGCTCTCAATTGCTTTCTATATCCAGTGCCAGAGTTTCAAGTAATGATTGCAGATGGAGGAACTATCAATTGCTCAAGAAAATGAAATACAATCAATCTCACTATGGGGGAATATGTAATGAATAGTCCAATGATTTCTATACCCATGGGTGGTGTGGATGTTGTACTAGGAATCCAATGGTTACAATTATTAGGAACAATGGTTTTTAATTTTCAAGAACTTTTCATGAAATTTTCATTGGAAGGAAAAAAAAAATGAGTTAAGAGGTATCACAAGGAAAACCGGTAAGGTGATAAGCTCTAATGGCATGACAAAATTATTGAAAAAGGGGCATCAAGGCATTATTGCACAAATATGCTCACTAGATGTTCAAACATCTAATCCATCTATTCCTGAAGATCTCCAAGGGATCATTGATAAGCATTCCAAAGTATTTGAAGATATTCCCAAAGGTCTTCCACCCACTCGAAATCATGATCATGAAATTCACCTAATTCTTGGGAGTGTTCCTCCTAACATCAGGACATACAGATACCCTTACGCCCATAAGAGTGAAATTGAGCACATGGTTGAAGAAATTTTAAAGGCTGGCATTATTAGACCTAGCCAAAGTTCTTACTCTGCACCAGTGGTAATGGTATTCAAGAAACATAGCTCATGGCGTATGTGTCCAGATTATAGAGAGCTCAACAAGATCACTATTAAAGATAAGTTTCCCATTCCCGTCATTGATGAATTTTTAGATGAACTACATGGATAAATCTATTTCACAAAATTGGATCTCCATTTAGGGTATCATCAGATTAGAATGAAGGAAGAAGATATCCCAAAAACAACATTCCGAACTCATGAAGGCCATTATGAATTTTTGGTCATGCCTTTTGGCCTTACAAATGCACCTTCCACATTCCAAGGGTTGATGAATTCCATTTTCAAGCCCTTCCCTCGAAAATTTGTGTTATTATTTTTTGATGATATACTAATCTGTAGCAAGTCCTGGGAGGATCATGTGCGACATGTTGACAAGCTTCTACAACTACTAAAGGAGCAACAACTATATTCCAAACCATCCAAATGTTTCTTTGGAGGGAAGGAGGTAGAGTATTTGGGTCATATTGTATCTCATGAAGGTGTCAAGGTAGACCCTAACAAGATTAAGGCCATGATGGACTGGTCGATTCCCAAAACATTGAAGAATCTTAGAGGATTTTTGGGTTTGAAAGGTTACTACCACAAGTTTGTTCGACACTATGGAAGAATAGCAGCACCTTTAATGACACTAACTAAGAAGGATGCATTTTCATGGACTCCAGAGGCAAGTAAAGCTTTTGAACAACTTAAAGAGATGATGTGCAAAGCTCTTGTCTTGACCACTCCAGACTTCACAAAAACCTTTATTGTGGAATGTGATGCCTCAAGAAATAGAATTGGTGCTGTCCTAATGCAAGAAGGAAGGCCCATGGCTTTTGAAGGTCGACCACTCAAGGGAAAGGACTTACACAAACCCATTTATGAGAAGGAAATGATGGAAATACTACATGCATTGAAGAAATGTCGTCCTTACCTAATAGGTAGGCACTTCAAGGTGAAAAAAGGTCATGATAGTCTTAAATACTTCTTGGAACAAAGACTATCTTCAGAAGAACAAAACAAATGGGTAACCAAGATATTGGGTTATGATTTTGAAATTGTCTATAAAAAGGGGAAGAAAAATGTTGTGGCAGATGCACTCTCAAGAAAGGATGAATATGTTTAGGCCTTTCTCTGTGCTATCTTGATCATACAACCTGATTGGATAATAGAAGCAAGGGATGAATGGAAGAATGGCAAAAAAGTGTGGACTCTCATTCAAAGGTTGCAGCAGGATTCCAGTGCATCAGATACATTTACATGGAAAAATGATTCTCTATGGTACAAAGATCACTTATATTTATGTAAGAACTTCGAACTCAAACAAAAGGTATTATTGGAATTGCACACCTCTCCAGTAGGAGGGCACTCAATATTTTTAAAAACTTACCATAGAGTCAAGAATGATTTCTTTTGGGATGGCCTTAAAACTAATGTTCAAAGGTTTGTGGCAGAATGTTTGGTTTGCCAACAAAATAAGGTGGAAACAATTAAGACCCCAGGTCTTTTACAACCATTATCCATCCCATGTCAGCGCTAGGAGGAGGTTTCCATTGATTTCGTCACAGGGTTACCAAAGTTTGAAGGAAAGAGTGTGATCATGGTGATTGTTGATAGACTAACCAAGTACGCACACTTTTGTGCACTCTCTCATCCCTTCAAAGCTAGTACAATTTCCACCACATTCATGGAGACAGTTCTAAAGCTACATGGCAGCCCAAATATTATTGTAAGTGATAGAGATCCCATCTTCACTGGACATTTTTGAATATAATTATTTTCTTGTTTGGGTACTCAATTGGCTAATAACTCATCCTATCATCCTCAATCTAATGGACAAACTGAGATAGTGAACAAATGTCTGGAAGGCTACCTTCGTTGATTTGTCTTTGATAAACAAACACAATGGTTCAAATGATTACCCTTGGCAGAATGGTGGCATAACACTTCCTTTCATACTGAAACAAAAATGGCACCATTTATGGCANACTCAATTGGCTAATAACTCATCCTATCATCCTCAATCTAATGGACAAACTGAGATAGTGAACAAATGTCTGGAAGGCTACCTTCGTTGATTTGTCTTTGATAAACAAACACAATGGTTCAAATGATTACCCTTGGCAGAATGGTGGCATATCACTTCCTTTCATACTGAAACAAAAATGGCACCATTTATGGCACTCTATGGATACCACCCTCCTTCCATCACTTCTTCTCTAAAATAAAAATCTAAGGTTCAAGCAGTGGAAGATCGAGCATCAACAACAAGTTCTCCAAATCTTAAAGGATAACCTGACCATGGCACTAAATCACATGAAACAACAAGCAGATCAACATCTTAGTGAAAGAAGTTTTGAAGTAGGGGATTGGGTGTTTTTAAGACTACAACCATACAAAAAGATGTCCCTAAAGCAAGCCAAGAAGGATAATAAATTATCACCAAATTACTATGGCCCTTATAAGGTGTTGCAAAATATTGGTACTATGGCATACGAATTGGAGTTGCCTGCATCTTCATGAGTACACCCAATTTTCCATGTTTCATGCTTAAATAAGGTTATAGGTGACAAGATGCCAGTTCAAAATATATTTCCAGAACTTGATGAGGAAGGAAAAATCATATTGGTTCTTGAAGCCATCACTGACACAAGAATTCGCCAGCTGAGGAATAGATCCATTTCAGAGTATCTCATTAAATGGAGGAAACTACCGACTGAAGATTCCACTTGGAAAGATGAATATTTTATATAGAAGCATCCAGAGTTACTCAAGCATTGCAGACAACACTTGTCTCAAGGGGAGGGGCATGTTAAGCCCTATATTGGCTCATTACCCCTTAATTGGGGCATATTTTTTTTTTGTTTGTTTGTTAATTTGTGCGGAACCTATTGGCTATGCGATTATCCTGTGGCTTGAGAAACCACGACTCAGGGGCATATAAGCCGTCAAAATCACTTGGGGATCACACCCAGCCTGAGCCACACCAACCCTTAACATGGTTGGATTATTTTGTTCCCGCAGGTTTCAGACCGGTGACTTTAACATCACAGAGTGGCTTAACACAACACTTTGTCACCGACTGTCCAACACCTCAGGGACAAAAGGTATGCGGGCTTGGCCCAGTTAATCTTTCTGCAGCTAGACCACATCCTTGCTCGGGTTTGAGCACAAGACCTGACCTTTGTTGCAAGAACGACTTTACCATCCAGCCGCCTTCACTGACCTTTAATTGGGGCATATTACATTAGTAATGTTATTTTATTTATGTCGGATTTATTCCATTAGTTGTAGTTATACCTCCTAGTCTCCTATATATACCAAGGAGACATTTTCATTTGGAATCATCTTGTACTTGAACATTTATGTGGATTAAAAGGAGGTTTCCCCCTCGAAGAGGCTTATTATCTGAAATTATCTATTTTTCATGGTGTTGAGTACTTATTCTGAGGTTTTTCTATGCTATATTGATATTTGGTTCTTAATAAAAGCTTGAAGAAGAAAATGAAAATGTCTTCCACAGAGCATCCACAAACAACATAATTGGTTGCTCTAGAACATGAGAAAGAAGCATTTCGACAAGAAGCATTGGATTACAAAGCTAAGGTGTTGCAGCTAGAAAATGAAAAGGTGAATTGGTCACAAGGACAGACAACATTACTGAATAGAGTTGTAGTTGTACCTCCTGCTGTGGAAGCTTGGCTGAGCACTGAGGGACTTGTCAAGGCTATGTCACAAGTTAGCATGAAGGTAGGAGAAATCAAGAGGTTAAAGGAAGACATAGATAAATTGAAGCAGTAAATGAAAACAAAGGCTGAAATAATGGCTCAATTTCAAAAGGAGACTCAAGCCTTGCAAGAGAGGATAGACAAATTGAAAATAAGATTAAGAGGAAAATGACTATTGCAGGGAGCCAAACACATCATCTGGGATTCTATAGCTGTTGAAGCTACCAAGTTCAGAGTGTATTTAAACTTCATCAATGATAAAGACAACATGGCCATGACAACCAGAAGCAAGTGCACTACTGTAAATGAGACCCTAGCAAATAAACCATCAGAGTGGGCCCAAAATGCCATAAACCTGCTAAAATCCATCCCTACTACAGAACTTCAGACCATTGAGCTCAAAGATAGAACTACATTGATTAGTTGGGCCAGGAGGATTATTCCCAAACATAACCTACTAAAATAAGTCCAAACTAAGGTCACACAGATGGAGCAAAGTGTGCAAGAATTCAAGGATCTGTGTGAAGAATTGTTCATTAAAGGCCTCCCACCATTTTTGAACGGCAAAGGAAAACTATATGATCATGAAGAATACAACTCTCACCTCACTCAATGTATAATGAATCAATCCAAGTTTGACAGTCTAGAGTAAAACTTGAAAGGAGCAACCTTGGTCAAACATTTGATTCCAATTTTTTATTTATTTTGAATCAGTTCAAAACAGTGAAGATTGGACTACCAGTCATGACATATGCCTCCTGCATGGAACTTTAAATCCTTATCAAAGAAATGATGGATTATGATATCCCTTCTGACTTGCAATGGAAGGAGATAGTACGGATGGGTAAGACAAAGTGCAGTTTTCTAGGGACTAGTAGATGATGCACATATGTCATTGAAGATGGCAGATCAGACAAAAGACCAGAACAAAACAAGTGGCAAAGGAAGAAGCTGAAGCACCAAGGGAATCAACAGCTGGATCATAAAACGTTTCCTTGTTAATCATTATAGTTGGTCCCAATACCAAAATTGTCATTGTAATTATTGTAATCAGTTTTAGAAGCTGAAACGTTTCATTTCAGTTGTTGTGATTGGTTTCAAACCAAAAGAACTTGAATTGTATAAGTATCAGAAGTTCAAAATGTATTAATGTTGGCAGAAGTGCAAGGGCACAATTTTAGTTGTTCAGAACTCAATTGTAATTCTCTAAAGCTGAATTGACTACATATGCAGAAGTCTTTGAAGTTTCCATGAAAAGATTCTAATGGGGGTGATCTGAGTTTTTTTTCCTCTCTTTGTATGTATTTCCTGTATTTCTAATTTCATTTTCATTGTCTTCTGTTTAAATTGGATAGTCAAAGGCCCATAATTCATCTTGTGATGCTCTCAGCTGAAGCAATTCAAACTATGCTAAGTTCTTCCTAACTAATTCAGAATTCATTTATTTAATGCTCTGATGCAGTTACATCTCTTCTTTTTCTTCCTACACTCTGCAAATTTACAAATTATAACTCAGATTTATCACCTCATCTAGCCTTTATCCTCTCAAGATTTCTACAGACAAGTCAGTGTCTTCATTCATTTTTAGAAGTTTGACTCCATAGCCCTAAGTGTCCCTCCCATTCCTTTCCAACAAATTTATAAAACCCCCCCAAAACAACAAAACCTAGCCATTGATTGTCAAAGAAACACCAAGTGACATGAGAGAGCCCTCTCTGAGCTAAGCATGCTAGTACCTAGCTCTAAAGTTGGTTTGTAGGTTACCTCTGTCATTTTTTTTTATCACCCGAACAAATTTACAGAGTGTTAACATGGCCCATGGAAATGCACAATCAATTTAAGTAACCAAAAAATAGTGGTATTAAGAGGCCCAAAAGAATGTGCAATCAATTTAAGTTACCAAAAAATCGTGGTATTGAGCATTCACAATCTAGAGGGATTACATGGATATTTATTAATGCATTTGTTAGCAAATGCATTTAATATATTAAATTCATTACATATTCTTTCATGATGTGGGCATTAATTCATTGTCCATATTCAATGTATGGGATGAATTATACATGAGGGATGAGATGTTAGTTCTTTAATGTTCATATTCAATATATCCAATGCATGGCATATGTTAGATATCATTCATCTTGTTCCTACATTTTATATAGGGATAAGATCCTATCTCGGGTAGAGAGCAAGGTATAATGTTGATGTTATATGGAAAATCTAGTGGTATAGTTAAGTTGGATTCATAATCCGTAGTGCACTTGTCAAGGGCGATTGTATCTGTGTGTTTAATGTTTTTTCAATGCATTATACATTGAGAAATCGCGTTACAATTGTATCTATGTGTTTAAATTTTGTGATGCTTAGAGCCCATATGAATGAGATTTAATGTTTTTCCAATGCATTATACATTGAGAAATCACATGGGATTTGTTAGTAACTTCATTTAATACAATATACATTGAAATATTTAATAAACATTGGCTAATGTCCGCATTCAATGTATTGTGTGCAATAAACATAAATGTTAATGATCATATTCAATGTATCTAATGCATTATACATTAAAGAATTATATGAAAATTAATGAATGTCCATATTCAATGTATCCAATGCATTATACATTAAGAGATGAGATAGGTCTTCCTTAATGTCTATACTTAATATATCTAATGCATCATACATTGAAAAATAAAAAAAACATGATGGTATTCATAATATACAATGCCTTATACATATAATTGACATTTGTTTCTATCCATATTCAATATATTAAGTGATATGACTAAAATGATGTTCATTATTGTATATATTAGATGTATTTCATGTATTAAAGGAGGGAAGCCAACATTTTTTTTTGCCTAAAATTTCGCAACAATCATTTTGGATTAATGGAATTGTTTATATTAAATGTTAACATTGCATAATTTGATTGCAATAGGGGTATCTGAAGGCACTTAATCTATTTTTGCATTAAAAATAACAATTTCATCAAAACTAAAATTGCAATTTAAAAAAACATTATTTCGATGGTGGTAATAAATTGGAAAATGTCAAAATAGTAAACATTAAACTTTCTTCCTTTTTAAGTTGCTGGTATGATATAAGAAGTTAAAATTTCAATAGATGTGAAATTTTAGTTATTTTTTCAATGCTTTGAGTCAATTAAGAATTGGGAAAACTTCCCCACCCCTACTACACCCCACCTCACGATGAACACACTTTTTTTTACAAGGATAGGTAGATATTTTATTAATAAAAAATGGGTGGCCAAAGCATGCATATGAGTACACTGCAGTCCAAAAATCCCATAGGCATGTCCAAAAGTTTAAAAAGATCTACTCATGATCTAGGTATTCAGTCTGGGCTTCACTAGATTTCATTACATTACAAAAATTGCAGGTTCCTATTATATAGAAGATACCTAGAATGCATATATATTTAAAAAAAATTAGATAGGTGGAGGGTCTGGTTCTTCCATTTCATTGTCTTGTGCAAGAATGTTCAGATCAAGAGGAGGTTGATTGACCATTGGAGCATAATCAATGATGGAGGGAGAATCGACTAGGTCTAGAGGAGCTGGTGCTACCTACATCTGCAAAATTTTAACCTAAGCCCTGATACCATCCACCTCATTGTGTTGTTGCCTCATAGTCGTCCTGTGTTGGATGAGAATGTCCAAGATGAATGAAACCCGAACCCGAGAAGACAAATTATGGTGTGTTTTTTGAAGTTGTTGAAGTTCCTGCCCCAGAGTGTCCTTGGGTTCCTTCGGGGCATGTTGTTGTCTTCTTTTGCAAGGCATCGGGATGATCTCCCATTAATCCTAATTGTCCCTTTTGTGAGTGTGATAACTGTTCTGAGTGTCATAACTAGGTTGGCTTGAGAGTTCGCCAACCCATTATTTTCCCTTAAAACACGATGATGAGTGTCATAACTAGGTTGGCTTGAGAGTTCGCTAACCCATTATTTTCCCTTAAAACATGATGATAAAAAACTTGAGGTATACTGGGAAACGAGCATGGAATTTGATGGCTACATCCCCTATTTAGTCCCACAACAAGTATTTGACAAGTCAGTGTAAAAGTCACACGTCATTGCTGACTTGGATTGAAATCATTAACCTATCAAATTGACGTGTAAGCGTGTGGAATACCCATAAAAAATGTTAGTAGGTATGCACACTATAAGGTTACGGGTATATAATATAGGCCTGGATTATACGCAGCCTGAGGGAGGTAGTTGTAAATGGATAGGCAGTAGGGAGGCTGTCTTACTACCACCTTAATAGAAGTAACATTGTTATTATTATGTACATGAGAAGCCTAATTGTACAGTAAATTTATGTTAGTTGTTGGATATATGGTATTAAAGTTTTTTAGTATTTGCAATTTCGATTTATTTTTTTAGGATTTTTAATTTAGAATTTAGCATAATTTTTGAAAGTATTGTTTCATTGGATTAGGGTCAAACTTTGATAATACTGATGATATTGTTGATTGAACTTTCATTGTGTTGTGTGATCCAAGTGTGTAGGTAGTGCAATGTGTTGTTTTAGCTTTGAATTCCCTTACCACATGCAATTGATCTTGTTTTCTTCACAACAAAAATAAAATTACACTCGATGGATCAAATAAATTTGAAATTCCAGGCCTGCTGGGGAAAAAATGTCTTATTTTTTTAATTAGGTTGTAGAGTTGAGAGTCCTTTGACAGAATACCTTTAATTAGGCTTCTAGAAGTGTTCAAAGAGTCTCCAATGATGATGATGTGCTGGATTTGGAGTTCTCTGACTAACTAGATCCCTTTAAAAATAACATATTCTTCCACTTGATTATGTTCTCAATGTATTAGCATCGAGAAGACACTCTCCTTCGATGGCCATGATGACTTGGCTAAGGAGAGTGGCCCAGGGTGTTGATGTTCTCCGTGTATTATCATCGAGCATTCTTCTTTGATGTCCATGCTGACTTGGATAAGACAAATGAGCCAGGTGTGGTATCTATCCTTGATCATGTGACTT
This sequence comes from Picea mariana, assembly GCA_032191745.1. NCBI lineage: Eukaryota > Viridiplantae > Streptophyta > Pinopsida > Pinales > Pinaceae > Picea > Picea mariana. Next base: position 155,725 of record JASDQU010101797.1, on the reverse strand, counting down.
GAGAAGGAATATTGGAGATTTGAGGTGCTACGTGGGAGAAGAATACATCAACTAGGTGCTATGTGTGAGAAGTATACATGAACTAGGTGCATGCCAGATAATTTTACATCAACCAAGCTCAAGGACAACCTTTCTGTGACATAAGAAATCCAAGTATGGAGAATTCCTCCCTCGTTGAGAGGGAGTATTGAAATTTTTCAACTTCGGAAAGTCATTCTCCACAAGGAAGTAAAATAAGACCCATTTGACCATTAAAGAAGTCCTAGGAAGAAATTGAATACCTAGGAAGAGAAGTTGGCCCCACTAGTAAAAGACAAAAAATAATAAAGTAAATTTGAAGACCCAGAATGAGAAGTTGTCCCCACAAAGATAGGTGCTCAGATTAGTATAAATATAGGTTAGATCATTTCATTTAGACAAACACAGTTCTCCTTCTACAATGCACACTAGCCAATTGCATCTTCCTAGTTGCAGTTCTTGTTGGATCATGTTGTCATTGATGCTAATGGTTTGATTATTTGGGATATTGTTGGATCATATGTCATTGATGTAAATGGTTTGGTTTGATTGATGTCAAGTAATTGATTGATTGATGATTGATGATCAATGAATATGCATTGATAAGAATGATAGATGTCCAAGTGGAAACCAATTGATAAAGATGGATCATTGATATGATTCCCTTGATGAAAATGATAGATGTTCAAGTGGGAACCAATTGATAAAGATGGATCATTGATATGATGCATTCATGAAGATGGATCAATGATTTTTCATTGATATATATGATGTAGTGGTGAATTGATGCAAAGATGAATCATTATTGTCTTATCATGTTTGATAAGATGCACAAATGGATGAACTCCAAAGTGGTCCCCTTATTGTGAAATCCCTCACGGGAAGACGCTTTACGGATTGAGTTTTCCTAGAAGAATGGTTTGAGGACCCATGCTTGAATGTGGATTAATAAGATGAAGATTAATGAAGTTGTTGGTGAAACTATCCTAGATGGATAGTGCTTGTCATGCCATTTCCGGTGGTATGTGGAATGTCACATAACTCTTCACGGTTTGAGAGTTATGGCCTTATGAAGTTGGAGGACCCCCATATGAAGGCTTAAAGCCCCAAAAGGTCAAAGAAGTCAAAGTGATTGAAAAGAAGAAATCATTATTTAAATGATAAAGTAAAGTGACAAAATCAAGAAAGATTATTTAAATGATAAAATGAAGTGACAAAATCAAGAAGGAATATTTAAATGATAAAGTATTGGAGAACTTTCTATTCATGGAAAGTGGTTAACCCTAAAATAAGGAAAATAGGTTAAGTGACCTAGAAATAGGTTAAGTAACTTAAAAATGGGTTAAGTGACCTAGAAGATGAAAGTATAAATAAGAAGCTAGGATCTCTTGTAAAATGTACATGTGATGAGAATCCCTTTTGTGGATGAATGAAGAGCTTCTTGTGAATATCTTGTGGAGTATTGATGGAGAGATTCTTGTGAGAGCATCCTATTGGTGTGGATCTCTTGAGCATGATTGAATATCTATTCCGAGGAAGAGAGTGAGACGAGGAACTCATGGATGCATCAAAGTTTCAGTAATTTCAGAGATATTGACGACAAAAGTCTCAGATTCACAGAAAACCCTATTTTTTGATGTCCACGCAGGTTGTCTATGTATAGGGTGCGTGTTCATGCGTGATGGCTGTGTATAGGGTGAGTGTACACATAGGATGACTGTGTACATGGAGCATGGAGTGGATAAAATCATGGATTATTTTGTTTGAGTTGGTGCCAAGCTCTTGGATGATGAGGCAGGTTCCAGATCTGCATTCTATGGCCTTAGATCTATCACTGAGACACTGGTATGGTTACATTATTGTCTTTATGGATACTATTGTTTGATGTGTTGTGAATTCTTAGGGCATTCTTGGTATGGATTCTATGATGTGGCTCAGTTTGGTTGATTTGGTTGATGGAGTGAGCATCACTCTTGTGATTCAGTAGTAACATGATTGCTATGGTATACTAGTTATTTAGACATGATTGAGATAGCATTCATATTGATTTGTTGTGGATCATGAACAAGCTATTGGAGAGCTTGGATGTGTTGTGACTGGCTGTGGGTTAGTTTGGACAGTGGAAGACAAAAGAGAAAGTGATTGCAGGCTGTAGAGGATCAGAGCATGTGAAGCAAAGAAAAACCCTAGTTTCTCAGAAGCATACACTTGTTACATTATACACTGGCTGTGTTCACACGTGGGCTATAATTAGCTAGGGCATGTGCACATGTGGGTTGCAATACTGAAAGGTTGCGTACCTATTGACAAATTAATATCTGTTGAGGATTGTTGCCTCACCTAAGTTGATGCTGAGGGTGTAAGATGAGTCTTGCATTATAGAGAAGGTGCTCTTACAGAGTTGTACTCCATTCAGTTGTTGCTGATAAACCCCAAGGATTGTAGTCCGTAATAAAAATAAAATTGTACATACATCTTGTGTTCTTTGTGTTCATTGTGGTCATGACTTGTTGATGATATATTGCTGATATATGTTGCTGATATGTGCTCACATCTAACTGGTT
>JASDQU010101797.1:77901-130324 GCA_032191745.1 Picea mariana | reverse complement strand
AGATCCATAGACACACAAATGGATGATGAAGTTCCAATCCTTGATGAAGAAAACTATTCTACTTGGAGAATAGAGATGAGAGTGTATTTGAAGACAACGGGAGAAACTATTTGGAAGGCAATCATTGATGGATATGTTATATTGAAGAACAAGTCAAAGTTTGTAGCTCAAAGGGAAGGAAAGAAGAATGATGCATTGGCTCTCAAGACCATTCTTAGTGGACTCTCAAGCCCTATCAAAGAGAGCATGGGACAATGCACTTCCGCCAAGGATCTATGGCTAAAGCTAGAGGAAACATATCAAAGCAAGGAAGAGAAAGAAGAAATTGAATACCACTCCATCAATATCATCAAAGGTAAAGAATCATCAAAAACTCTTGAATGAATTATTTCTAAATGTGATTTTGAAAACATTTCAAGTGAAGATAAAGAATCAAGTGATAATAACACAAAGGAAGATCTTGAAGATGAAGGCAAAGAATTATGTGTTGATGTTGACAAAAAGGAAGAAAGAGAAGATACTTCAAATGAAGGTAAAGAACACTAAAAAACCCTTGATTGCAATGATGATGATGAATTTTTCTCTACAAGTGAAGAAGAAGATGTAGAAATAGTTTATGTAAAGTTTGATGGTATTTATCCCATGAAAAGAATAGAAGGAAATCTATTAAAACTTCAAAAAGAAATTGAAGAGGGTTTATATAGATATAGAAGTGATCATTATAATATAGACTATAACTATCTTTTAGATAACACTAAGAAGTTTCTTAGGAGAAGTCTAAGGCACATCTTGAAGTTAAAAGAAATGATCAAGGAACAAGAAGAGAGCAATAAGACTCAATTAGAAGAAAAGGAAGAAGAGATCACAAGACTAAAATATGGAAAAGAAGATATGAATGTAGAAGAAGAGATTAGTAAAAGTTTTGAAACTATTGTCCATCTCAAGACCCTAATTGAAGAAGCCAAAAGAATAGAAGAACTATTGAAGATTCAAATAAATGAAAAGGAAGATTCATGTTGCAAATTAGAAGCTGAAATTGTTGACCTTAGAAATAAGGTGGAAAAGTCAAACAAATTCTTGAATAGCTCAAGAATCTTGGATGAGATCTTGGAATGTCAAAGACCATCATGTGATAAATTAGGTCTTGGATACAAAGGAGAAGATAAACATGCTGAAGCAAGCACCTCAAAGAAGCATGAGGTAAGTCCATCAAATAAGGAAGACAATGTTGCAAAACAACCATCTACACAAGGCAAAGAAAATTTCAAAAGAACAAAGCAAGGAAGACATCAAGACGCCATTCTTGTGACACCAAAGCAAAGGTATGAAAATGTTTTTCATGGGTATTGTTATTCATGTAATGGGTATGGTCACAAATCTTTTGAGTGTATATCTTATGAAAGAAGATATAATAGAAGAATCTATAACACCATGAGGTGTTGAGATGTGATCAAGTAGGACACATTACTATTCATTGTAACTCCATGAGATGCTACAACTGTAGTGGATTTGGCCACAAATCCCAGGAGTGCTGGAACACAAGAGAAAAGTCCATTATGAGGACTTCACATAGCATGGCTAGAAAAAGGAATGAAGTAAGAAAGGGAGACATCTTTGAAAAGATGGATGCTCAGAGCTCAAGTTCTGAAGAGAAGGGTCATCTACAGAAGTGGGTGAATAAGACAGAGCAACCAGATCAAAATGAAAGATTGAAGGGAAGTTCAAAAGTGTCATCTACTAAGGCACACGTAGGTAATAGTGGTGACAGTCGTGTGTACACGCGTGATGACCTTGAATAGGTCACGTACACACGCGCTCAGTTGTGCAGTAGGCTGCGTGTCTGTTGTAAAGCCTTGGGAAAAAGAAAATGCACATGGCTTGGAGTTTGATGTGATGGTATAACTCTGTATTCCAGGGTCTGACATTGTTTATTTCAAGTTCTGACACTATTTGCTGCAAGTTTTCATGGTGAGATCACACAATGGTATAATAAAAATAAATATTGAGTGCATGGCACTAACCCAAGAGTATGTATTGATGTTGATCTGCTCGGATTAATCAGTTTGTGATGATGGTGGTGTACATGGCTGGTATATCTTATTATGTATTATTGGAAGCATATGTTGATATCATGGTGCATGCATGTTTCATATGGATCGGGCTACATGTTGAGACATATGGTTGGATGATTGGAACATGTTTTATGGAGGACTTGGCATACATGTATGGGACTCATCATTTTGTGGTATTGGTGCATAGTAGTACACTCATATATGGTATTACTTGATTTTCACAACATTGGTATTTGTTTGATACATGATTGTGGCACTTGGTTCATGATGGAGACATATCATGAGTGATATGATACATTGTTTGGCATGTTGGTAGATGCACATGGTTGGCATATTGGTAGATGCACATGTTGGCATATGGTGGATACATTTCATGGATGATATCTTTTGGCACATTGTTGATGTACATGGTTGATGTGCATGGTGGGCACATTTTGGTACATGATGTACTTGGTTTATATATTGTTCACGATTCTCTATTTCATTGACACATATCCTTTGTTTCATGATGTATGGTATGGCACAAGTTTGATGTATGAATAGGTCCAAGGATCCTCATATGGTAGAATATTGTTCATCTTGCAGAGAAGATAGGGGGAGACATATCCTTAGGGGGAGTCATTCTTCTTCCCATGATTCTAGTAGGAGATGTTTATCAGATGCATACCTAGAAAAGAGTCCTATATTTGAAGAAAGAGCACAGAGGCATAATTCCAGGAGGAGCAATGGTCACAGGGGGAGTATGTTTGATGTATTTCCAGCATTACATCAGATTAATATCCCTTGTTCAAAAAGGGAGAGATTATTCAGTGGCAACAAGACAGGGGGAGCAACCCCAAGAGGAGAATGGCCCTTTTCCATTGATGTCAAAGGGGGAGAGATAATCACATTGATGCGATTGATGTCTATTGATGGGAGATATTGATGTGGAGAGATAGTCACATTGACTATTGATGAAGAGCATGCCTTGTCTACATGTTGACATCAATAATTGGTAATTGGAGTTGACATCAATGTTGGTATTGCCATTAATGCCAAAGGGGGAGATTTTTGGATCATGTTGTCATTGATGCCAATGGTTTAATTATTTGGGAGATTGTTGGATCATATGTCATTGATGTAAATGGTTTGGTTTGATTGATGTCAAGTAATTGATTGATTGATGATTGATGAATGATGAATATGCATTGATAAGAATGATAGATGTCCAAGTGGAAACCAATTGATAAAGTTTGATCATTGATATGATGCCCTTGATGAGAATGATAGATGTCCAAGTGGGAACCAATTGATAAATATGGATCATTGATATGATGCATTAATGAAGATGGATCAATGAGTTGTCATTGATATATATGATGTAGTGGTGAATTGATGCAAACATGAATCATTATTGTCTTATCATGGTTGATAAGGTGCACAAATGGATGAACTCCAAAGTGGTCCCTGTATGGTGAAAGCCCTCACGGGAATACGTTTTACAGATTGAGTTATCCTAGAAGAACAGTTGGAGGACCCATGCTTGCAGTGGATTAATAAGATGAAGATCAATGAATTTGTTGGTGAAACTATCCTAGATGGATAGTGCTTGTCATGCCATTTTCGGTGGTATGTGGAATGTCACATAACTCCGCACGGTCTGAGAGTTATGGCCTTATGAAGTTGGAGGACCCCCATATGAAGGCTTGAAGATCTGAAAGGTCAAAGAAGTCAAAGTGCTTGAAAAGAAGAAATCATTATTTAAATGATAAAGTAAAGTGACAAAATCAAGAAAGATTATTTAAATGATAAAATGAAGTGACAAAATCAAGAAGGAATATTTAAATGATAAAGTATTGGAGAACTTTCTATTCATGGAAAGTGGTTAACCCTAAAATAAGGAAAATAGGTTAAGTGGCCTAGAAATAGGTTAAGTAACCTAAAAAGGGGTTAATTTACCTAGAAGATGAAAGTATAAATAAGAAGCTAGGATCTCTTGTAAAATGTACATGTGATGAGAATCCCTTTTGTGGATGAATGGAGAGCTTCTTGTGAATATCTTGTGGAGTATTGATGGAGAGCTTCTTGTGATAGCATCCTATTGGTGTGGATCTCTTGAGCATGATTGAAGATCTATTCTGAGGAAGAGAGTGAGAGGAGAATCTCATGGATGCATCAAAGTTTCAAAAATGTCGGAGATCTTGACGAAAAAAGTCTCAGATTCACAGAAAACCCTATTTTCTGATGTCCACGCGAGTTGTCTGTGTATAGGGTGTGTGTACACGTGGACTGGCTGTGTATAGGGTGAGTGTACACATTGGCTGACCGTGTACAAGGAGCATGGAGTGGATAAAATCATGGAGATTTTTGTTTGAGCTGGTGCTAAGCTCTTCGATGATGAGGCAGGTTCCAGATCTACATTCTATGGCCTTAGATATATCACTGAGACAATGGCATGGTTACATTATTGTCTTGATGGATACTATTGTTTGATGTGTTGTGAATTCTTAGGGAATTCTCGGTATGGCTTCTATGATGTGGCTTAGTTTGGTTGATTTGGTTGATGGAGTGAGAAACACTCTTGTGATTCAGTAGTAACATGATTGCTATGGTATACTAGTTATTTATACATGATTGAGATAGCATTCATATTGATTTGTTGTGGAGCATGAGCAAGCTATTGGAGAGCTTGGATGTGTTGTGACTAGCTGCGAGTCAGTTTGGATAGTGGAAGACAGAAGAGAAAGTGATTGCAGGTTGTAGAGGATTTGAGCATGTGAGGCATAGAAAAACCCTAGTTGCTCAGAAGCATACGCTTGTTACATTATACACTGGCCACGTTCACACGCGGGTTGTAGTGAGCCAGGGCACGTGCACACATGGGCTCTACTACTGACAGGTTGCGTACCTATTGACAGATTGATATCTATTGAGGATTGTTGCCTCATCTCAGTTGATGCTGAGGGTGTAAGCTGAGTCTTGCATTATAGAGCAGGTGCTCTTACAGAGTTGTACTCTATTCAGTTGTTGCTGATAAACCCCAAGGATTGTAGTCCATAATAAAAACAAAATTGTACATACATCTTGTGTTCTTTGTGTTCATTGTGGTGATGACTTGTTGATGATATATTGCTGATATGTGCTCACATATAATTGGTTATAAATGACCACAATGTGTAATGAATAAATGTTGAATGCTAATTGATGAGTTTTTGTGCAAGACGGAAGTTTTGGGAAAAAGAGCCCCACACTCATTCACCCCCCCCTCTAAGTGTTTTAGGTGTGTCCAACAGTTCTTGGTCTACTTACTTATGCACTATCTTGGAGAGGTGCTAGGCTTGGAGGATATTTCTCTTGGTTATTATTGGTCATATTATTGAGGTGTTAGATATTAGAGGTGCTAGACTTGGGGATGACTCTTCTCTGTATGGTATTTTGATATGGTGATGGTGATGTATTAGTAATATCTTGGATTGAATTCTTCCATAAGAAAGGTTGTCGGGTTTTCTCCCAAGGTTGGGTTTCCCAAGATAAACTCTTGTGTTCTTGTTTCTACCGTGCATGGTTAATATTTCTAGATCTTGTTATTTATGCTGCATTGTTATAGTTGATATTTTCAGTGTATAGTTATTCTATGATAACTGTGATATGAAAGTGAATCTTATTTTGAAATCATAAGGAAATAACTATCAAGATCTAAGAATAAGAAAAATCAACAAGTATTTGGATGGTAATCCTTTTTCACCAATAAATTCAAAGGTCGGTGAAACTTTTTAGATACAATATCCATCTGAGAGGAAATTGGAATTAAAAAAATGAAATATTACAGAAACTGGAGAAAGTTGAGTGTGATTTTGATAGAGTGGAGAAGGAACTTGGATCCTTGAATTATAAAATTCAAACATAGGATTGCCATTCTGGCTGTGCTGATGTTTTTGTATATTGCTCACTAGAAGCATTTGCAAAAGTAGATGAAAACAATTCTAAAGGATTTAATTGGAAGTATTAAAGAATCTTTTGTGAATAGGAATTCATGAAATTCAGAGCCTATGATTTGCATTCAAAAGACTGCAAAGAATTGATAACTCTTTCTCTCTCTCTCTCTCTCTCTCTCTCTCTCTCTCTCTCTCTCTCTGATAGATAATGTTATAGATGTTGACATGGGTATGAAGAATCACTCAACACATTACATGCTGAAGGAAACTCTTTAGACAACCATTATCTAAAAATAGTAATGCATTCATAATGTTGGATGATAAGTCTACCTTTACACTAAAATTAGTGCTTCATATCAAGTTCAAACAGATTAGCAATTGATGGTTTATATGACATCTTGAAAGGGGATTATATATAAGGGGGATTTTCTATTATTTCAATGTGTAACAACAACTATATTCTATCTTTATACAACTAGAAAAAGCAGGTTGGTTTCACACATATTAATGTTGGAAAACCCCTTAAGTGTTACAACATTTGGACCAACATTAATATGCATATTGGGGTCTAGATGTTTGGGACTGTTATACCACAAGATACTTCAAATTCTCAACCACAACCAGGATTAAAGAGGGCAACCATACATTAGTTTATTTATAGCACACTAAATCTATTTATGAGCTATGCACTTGTCCAAAATTCTTTGTTTTGCATATCAGTCACGGATTTGGAGGGAAATCATCATTGCAACCCATTCGGTCTTGAAATTGGTGTACCAATTGGTGGAATATTTTTTCATTCTTTGAATTCAAAAAAATGAACTCCAAGAAAATTTGAAAATGGTTCACTATGAATTGTGATGAGCATATCTTTGGAATTCAATGTCCACGGTGATGACAGGTTCATATAAAGACACACATTTGGATTCCATTTTATCCTTTCACAAACTAGTTCCATCCTTGCAAGAACATAGTATTATCCTCGTGTCCATTAAAGGAACCCACTTGCATCTCTCAAATGGGTATCAAAAAATTATTTTGTACTTTTAAACCCATAATTCCACTTCTTCCAAATAGCCTTCATTCGGGGCTGGTTAAACTTGGGCCTAGAATGACCCGAAGTTGAGAAAAAGGGGCCCAAGAAGGTTGTCCATTTGAAACTGACAATGCAACATTTAAGGACTGTCCTAATTTGATATATCACCATTTGAGAAGGTTGTCAATTCACCATTTGTAGATTTGATTATCCAGGGTCCAGAATTGTTCTTTATAAAGCCAACCATCAAAATAACGATCAATATTCTAGACAACTAGTGGAACTCAAAGGATTCTCTTATTGATTAAATAGAAGATCTTCAACTTTATGCTATTGGTTGAATATTTATCAAAATGTACATGAATTTGTTGATTGCACGTGCTAATTTTTTTATTCTTATGTTTTACTTATAGGTATGATGATGACTATGTCGGTTTTTATTATCTAGAAAGATGGAGCACGGAGAAAAATTCCAGGTCCAGCGGGTGCACATATTGGATAGGAAGATCAAAGCAATTTTTGCATAATTTTGAAGAACTCTTAATGTACAGGTGTGTATAGATGCATTGAGAAAAATGCATAAATAAGGGGGAGAGGAATGTAATACCCCAACTTGATTCCTGGATTGTAAATATATTGTATATGCGATACTTAGGCTTGTGAGAAGGTATGTTTGGGTTAGATTTCCTGTAAAGATGATCAAAAGATAGAGAGCTTGTATTATAAAGTGTACATATACACTAATTAATAAAATAACACCAGATTTTTAGACGAGGGGATGAAAATAATATTGGGGGGCTAAGCCACAAGTGGGAAAGGGGGATAAGGGTTAAGTAAAGGGGAAAATATAGTATACTAATTCCCTAGGCGTTTATATTATTATATTATATAATAATATAATCCTTTATTATTATGTTATATAATAATATAATATAAAAAGGACATATGCATATAAAAAGGGGGAATTTGGTTTAATTCTTCATTCATTCACTCCATTCTCACCATGCTAACTATAGTAGTTGATATGGGGAATATGGTGATTGGAGACTATAGATATTACCTTGTGGATCCTAGGTGGATCTGGGTGTTTGTATACTTCTCCTTGGATTTCCTTGGAGAAGGCTGGAGCCTTGGAAGGAGAAGTGTTGGGATAGGTTCCCTAGTGCAATGCCCGGAGGTTTCTTGGAAAAATCTGAGGGAAGCTGGAACTCCTAGAGCCACAATGATTTGAGACTGTATGGCCTGTGATGGATCCATGGAAGGGTAGTGGTGCAGATCGAGGGACCATTGTGTGAAGAAGGGGGCACACTACCTTGGGTTGTGCAGGCTGATGGGGAATAATATATTGTAGGTTGGAGTGTTGTTGAGGTTTGGTACCTTGTCCTAGATCATGTTGGTACTGATTGTTGATCATGGTTGGCTTAGAAAGACCTTTTTCCTGGTGGATTCAAATCCCCAGCTTGGGGGTGATCCACTACTAAGAGTTTATGAGCAGTGAGATCTATGGCTAGGTGAAACATCGTAGGTCTGCAACCGGTCGATGGATTTTTAAGAGATGAGTAATATGTTCCCATGTTATGTTAAATGATATGTTGTGAGTTATATAGTAATTTTTATATGGACTTGCATGTTATCTGACATGTTTGATTTAAATGTGTATGTTATGGTGAATGATAGAGAGAAATTGATGAAATTTCCCACTACTCCACCATCCCAGCAGGAACCCAAGTGGCCGGGTACACCACAATCATTCATGTTAATTTGCTTGTGCTTAATAATTAAAGTGTGTTTACCTTTTGCTATCTATTTAATTTTACACAAGTGTGGTGTGTTTACTTTAATAGCAAGTGTGGTGTGTTCGATTTTCTGCAATGTCCTTTCATTTCCTAGATAGCAATGCAATTTAATTTCCATAGAAGCATGTAGGAAACCAATTGTAAATAAATAAATTGGAGCCTACGCATACAATGCATGACATATTGCAAGTTTCTTTGGAACTCCTGGTTGATAAGTAAATGCATGATCTCTTTTATTTATCTTTATAGGGCAATAAAATAGTTCATCACACGTTTCCTATTGTTGGTTGCATAATCAATTTGGGTTACATTTGGGCATGGATGGTTGCTCCTCAATTCTCATTATTTCTTAGAATGATTCTCATATTGTGTATGTCTAAATTATAGTTGTACCTCGTGGTTTATCTAACACGTTATGATCCTGAAGGGTTGTGCCTTGGCATTGATTTTACTTGCAATATCTAGTTTCATTTCCTGGACTTTTATGTGAAAAATGTGTGCTTGGGTTGTTACATCGGACAAAGTAATATAACTTGTCTCTTTCATGTTGTTGTATTCCTTGAAATATATTATAAATATGGAAATTTCTACTTTACTAAGAATGGCATGGAGATTAGATCAAGTTGCACCTTACCTTGTATGGTTACGCTCAAATTTGTGCTTGGACATCCTTAAGACTTGGTTGACATTTTGTTGATGGGAGAAAATGAACGCTCGCCAATAGGAGGAGTGGATCCGGTCCGGGGTTGTCTAAATAACCCAAGACGTTTGGGATGATCCACCCCGATGGGTTTAGTGGCTCCGTTGGACGATCTAAGTCCTAGGAAAACAAAAAATAAAACTAAACTAAAGGAACTAATCTTAATGAAAACAAAAATTAAAGAAAACTAATAAACAAATCTGAAATAAATATATACAGTTTACCGTCTAATATTATACAGCAGTAATTCTATAAAATTAAATGTTCAGTTATTAACAGAATTAGATGTCAACTACAATGTACAATATTTACAGATTACAGATTTTAAATCGAAAACCTGAAAAAAAAATTTGTGAGTTGTCCTTTGACAGCAAAGCTATTATTTTTGGATTTTTATAATTTTAATGAAACAAAAATAAAATGACAATTATCAAAGCTAAACAATTAACATAACAATCTATACTATAAAACTAAACTATACATCTATCCAAACTACTGAGAATTCTCTAATTTATTAACTATTGAATTGCAAATAGCGAACTAACCTGAAGTAACGCTTCCTATTTGTCCTGTGCATAGTATTTGATTCAACTGTTTGGTGGGAGAAAACCCACACTAGACTCTCCACAAGCTTCTCGTAAACAAGAAGAAAAAATTCTCTTTGAATGTAAATGACAGAACAAACAAGACATAAAACGACAACAATCCTATAATTTACAAACCATCACAGTTAGATAAATCCCTATGCGAAGATCTGTACAAAACAGTTCATTTGATCGAAAAAGATAAACCTTTACTCATCAAATTGAAACAAAATGATTGCTGTGTTAAAAATGAGATACATAAGATATGGACAGATTTTAAAACACGATGCATTAACCTATAATAAGTCTTGATAGCTAAAGTAGTCAATGAATTAATCACAAATTAGAATGCACAAAACCTGAACGAAAGTATGATAAATTGAAAGCTAAAGCTGTTACAAAAGATCCACTTCCATTCGAGTCTGTATCATTATAAATCCATAGTCTTTTTCTCCCAATAGTGATGGGTTCATTACAAAAATTAATGGTTATATAAAGGCCACAGGGTAAAACATCCCTGTGGGAATTATCAAAAACAATTTACAAGAAATCTGGGAACAATCTCCCAAGTCTCTATTTATAACTTAAGCTAACAACTTAAAACAAAACTATATCACAAAAAATGTGTTCTAAACTACCACAACATGTCCAATTTGCCATTGAAATTCCTAGGTACCTGTAGGTGGACAAGAATAGACAAGTTTAGACAATGTTTTATTGGTAAATTTAACAAAAATCTAAATTTTAAGACTAGCTACAGAATCTCACGATTCTGTAGCTGGTCTTATTTGCAAACATAACCGTTTTAAATCAATCCAAATGATAACAAAAATATATTCGACCTATTAAACCAATCTTTAATTACTAATTGAAAACAAAGCGAATCATTCATGCTAGAAGTAACCAAATCTTTATGCCAATTTGAAACAGACAGAAATCGTGTTTAATTAGCCGAATGGTAATAGGGATATATGCAATTAGTCAAACACTTTTTATTACCAATTCAGAGTAGACATAATTGTTTTGATAATTCAAAACCAACAAAATCATTTTTGAATCAATCTCAATCGAAACAGACTATAACCGATCAAGCAAATCTTTCATATTCATTCAATATAAACGCAATAGTTTATGTCGACTCAAAACTTAACAAAATCGATGTTGAATAAAAAAAAAACTAACAGAATCGTTTTGATAATCCAAAACTAACAGAGCTGTATCAAATCAATCTTTGAAACTAATCCAACTCATATACAAACGACTATGCTAATTCAAAGGTACAGAATCATTTCAAAAGCAACCCAAACAGAATCGAATCAAACTAACTCAGAAACAATTCAATCGTTTATACTAATCCGAGAACAATAAAATTGCATTAATCAAAATATAGCTGTGTCTGATTTTAGCAAACAAATCTTCTGTACATGATTCATAACGAAATCATTTTTGGTAATTCGAAAATAACAGAATCATTTTGAATCTATTAAAACAAACAGAACTAATTGAAAGCAAACATAATCGACTAACCAAATAAAAAATCGATGTGGAAATACATACCTGGGATGTAGGAAAACATTTCAGTCAGGAAAACTTTGAGTTGACGAAGGTCGTAGTTGTCTCAACATTTCTGAAGACAATTGAATCCGTAGTCTTTTGCTTCTTCTTGTTGGCTGGTAGCCTGTCTCTTTCTTTTGACAACACTGTCACCCATTCCTCCAATGATTTAATCTTAGATTGCAACACGGGAACTTCGGTGTAATAACGTTCAAGCCAAGAATTGCATTGAGTGCAAGGTGGTTGATCGGGCCTTGGCATTACAGGCAAGGGTTCTTTCAAGTTACCAGGGGTGTCACCGTGAAGCTTAATTCCCAGGAATTTAGGGTCATTCTTGAGGCACGAAGGTAGGTTGGAAACATAGTCATAAGGTTTCATAGAACAGAGGCCATGAGAGTAAGGGTATTCCTTAGTCAAGAAACTTTCAATCTCGGAGTCCGAGTCCTTGCTCAACACTATTGGCTTCTAGTCAACGTTTTTCTTGGGCTTATTCCTAGCACATCTGGATATCCATCATGCGTTTTTATTTCCCTTACTGTTGACACTAGTATCACCTTTTCCTTTATTCCTTACAGGCCTCTTGACAACCTTAGTATTGTCTTTAGCACATGGGTTGGCCATGGTATCGAGTAGGTCAAAGTTGGAGCAGTTCGAGGGTTTGACAGGGGGTAGAAGGGTAGAATGTGGCATGGCTGGCCCAACCAGAGTTTCAGTAACCACAACCTTGTCCACTTGGACACACTTGGGAATGGAAAAGCCATTACTTGATAGGAAGGCTTTCCAGCAGTCACCAGTAAGGCTCAAATGGTGAACGATAATGATTTTGAACAAGCAGTGATGGAAAAGGCTGCTATCATCCTTCTCACGCTTAGATCATTTGTACATTTTGTATAGACTGCATAGGAGATAGTGCGGCATGTTCAGAGGGTAGTCTATAAAATTCATCAATAACCAAAGATGATACAGAAATACCAAACCATAACGACCTTCACAAGTCATAAACTAGTTAACAATTGCCAATAGATCATGCCACCTGGGTTTGAGGGTAGTGACAGGCATACCTTTATCACAACTAACGATCTTTCTCGATGTGAATAGGAGAGGCCATGACACCTCATCCACTTTGGAGTTCTTAAACCACCTATGCCCTTTAGCTGGTAACCCTGTAGCCGAGCTGAGGAATTCCTCATTTAGCTCGAGCTGTATATCTCCGACCTTAGCCCTGCATCCGTCGAAGGTGAGGAAAAACTATTGGGCTACCGAAAGGTTGAAACCCTCAAATCTCTAGATAAAAACTAACCAGCCACTATTTTCCAAATCCTCATGAGCATTGTTGAATAGCAGGAGTGTTTGGCTGCCATTAGGTTCTATGCGCACCACAGGTGCCATAGGAGAGATCACATAGTGAGCTGGGTAAACGGACAAGGGTTTGGACAGGGTATTCGCAGGACTGCAAGCTCAGGGATTTCCCCAAAACTAACAGAGGTAACCCGGGATAGGAGGCGGGCATGGAACGAAACAATCCATGTAGAACATTCATATCAAATGTACAATCGACGACGCTATGGTGATCACTATTGCAATGTGTTAAAAGCAATGCCATTCAAACAATTAATGAAAACTATGGTAAATCGACTCAAATATTTGCACAAGCAATAATGTTTGCATGGTTTTAAAATCAAAACAATGTTTTGAATATAGCACCAAAAATTCGATCATAAAACGTATGCTTTGTATGAAACTGTTGAATCAAGGGTCTAATCACCATGTTAATGCGTTGTTATGAAACCATTGAATTCGATCAAAAAGAAATAGAACATCAAACCACCATTGAATCAAGGACTCAATCACAATCATTAGAATATCATCAGAGTCTCATAAAAATGAAATCATATTAACAACAAAAAAATGCCAAATGAATAAAGGTTTTGGTGTCTTGCGAACTCTGTGACCATAATTGAATTGGAAATGCAATGAACACATAGACAAGAGTAACCATAATAATTCAGTGACAATTTTAATGCCATTGACGTGACTTCGAAATCAAAGTTTTCATGCCTGCAGTCATGAAAATGAGAACAAAGGCAGGTGTGCGAATGCGCAAGATAATCATGTCGTATTATCCAAAAGATTGCAATGAGAATCAAGGGCTTCAAATCACTTGTGTAGGCAGCTTATAAAGATAGGATAAAAATGCGAAATGGATGCCAACAATGACGACACACTGGTAGAAGCAATTATCTCTGCCAAAAGAACAAATTCAGATTGTGATAATGAGAAAAATTTTGACTCAAAAACAACAACCAGAAAATTGTTTAAACATCATCATTAATCAAATATTCCAGCAGTGCTTAAAGGATGAAAACTGATAACAATCTTAAGACAAGCGAGCCATGATATTAAAGATAAAATCTCCAATACTATTGACAGAGCCACTGCTGCCAGCAGGCGTCCATAGCCTCGACAGGGTTTCCATTTCACCCACTCTGATATCCGTATCCTGCCAAGAAGTTCCAGATCAGAATAAAGGACATTTTAAGGTCAAGAGATTTTATACTTCCAAATTTTCATATACCTGACATTGCTTCATTGCCAGCGGGCCTGTTCAGTACCCCGACGAAGTTGTCTTGGCATCATGCATGCATTTACCCACTGCCAGCAGACCTATTCAGCATCCCGAAGGGTTTACAAGCACTTCCCACAGCTCTTTTAATGATTTATTTGGTTCTTAAAGCTGTATAATTGAGTGGGGTGACGCTGAAAATTATGATTTTTTGACATAATTTTTTACAGACCTTGAAATAATTTTTTAAAAACTGTCCTTCATTAAGATTCGAAGATGGTTTGTTTACAAAACCAACCTTCTAAGGCAGGGAGACATCTTCTGAGTTATTCCCTTAAGGAACAGGGACAACGTAAAAAGATAATGGATGATCGTGATAGGCTTCTCTCAGATCGAAATCAATTAACTTCTTTCAAACAACAGTCTTTACTCAACACAGATGTAAATTTCAGAAGCATATTATATTTGATGTTTAGACAATTTTTTAGCAGTCATTTCAGTGAAAGAATTTTCTGTTTTCTTTGTCTAAATAGTTCAAAATGAAGGTATGTGTATTTCAAAAAAAACACAAACTAATAAGCGTAAGGGGAAAAATCCAAGCCAAAACAGAAAAAGAAAAGAAAACAAAATAAAAATATTTACACAGTATACAAAGGGTTGTCATCAAGCGAAATATTTTTTCAGAGCTTGTCCATTCACCAGATAGGTGTCTGGATGTCCCTCTAAATTCTGCAATCGGAAAGAGCTGGGACCCAATTTCTCAGCAATTAAAAATGGTCCAAGCCATAAGTTCTGAAACTTGGTGTGCTCTCCCTTTCCCTCATGTGGTTTGTCCCATTTCAAGACAAGGTTATCTACTTCGAAGTTCCTATCAGAGGCAGAGTTGGCATCAAACCATCTTTTGACCACTAGTTGATGCTGATCTAACTTACGTTTAGCTTGGGCTCTTACCTCTTCTAGTTTCATTGAAGCGTTGATTCGGTTTTCCAAAGGGGGACACTCTTCTTCTTGTATTTTCCGTGATAGCTGTAGTGAGGGAAGAAGAATGTGTGGTGGCAGAATTGCTTCTCTTCCATAGACAAGAAAGAAGGGAGAGTTACCTACAACAGTTTTCGGTGTTACCCTATCATCCTAGATTGCGTTTATCAGTGCATTATGACAGTTTTTGTGATCTCAGATACCGTTCTCTTGATGATTTTAATCATATTCTTATTTGTTGATTCTGCCAATCCATTGCCCTGGGGGTAGTAGCTGACATAATACTTCAATTTAATTCCTTTTTTTAGAGCGAACTCGCTCATATCAAGAGATGAAAAATAAGAAGCGTTATCGAATACTAAATAGTCAGGGATACCAAAACGAGTAATAATATTTGAATTCAAAAAGGCAATTACTTGACTGGTATTCACAGTTCTTAATGCGGCAGATTCAAGMCACTTGGTGAAATAATCTATGGTTGTTATGATAAACTTATGCTACTGTGAGGATGGAAGATTGATTGGACCTATAATATCAAGGCCCCACTGCTGAAAAGGGGAGTCTACTGAAACTGGYTGCAAAGGAAAGGCTGGTTTCTGTATCTGCCCGAATGTTTTTTGACAAATAATACACTTTCGGCACAAGGCATGGGTGTCTCTAAAAAGTGTAGGCCAGTAATAACTGGCTCTAAAAACTTTATCGGCAGTGGTGTCACCACCAAAATTCCCACCAGCTTCTCCTGCATGCAATTCTAGTAAGACTTTTTCTGCTTCGTCTTTCTCAAGGCAGTGCATTAGTACTCCATCAAAACTTTGACCAAACATAATACCATTAATCAAATGAAAGGAGGCAGATTTTAATCTTAATGCTCTTCTTTTAGTGGGATCCAGGTGATGGGGGGCTGACCCATGTTCAAGACATAATTTTATATCATCATACCATGGACTGACAGAGTTTTGTGCACAACAGGTTGCATTTTGATTGTGCTGTCCTAGGTTTGACATATCGTTTTCTTCTTGCTGTCTTGTTGTTGAATCAACAAATAACTTGCACAGCCCTTGGCCTCTCACTATTTGAGCTGGGGTGATTTCTATGTCGTACTCCTGTAAGGAAGTGACCCAGTTTGCTCTCTTTTTTCCTAATTCTTTCTGCACTAACAGATTCCTGATGACTGGGTAATGGATGATAAATTTGGTCCTGGATTTCAAAAGATAAGATCGAAAGTGCTTGACTGCTTTGAAAACAGTGTAGGCTTGCTAATCTACCACTGGGTAATTAAGTTCTGCACCTTTGAAAGAAGAGCTCATAAAGGCAATGGGTACTTCATTGTTTTCAACGTTCTTTTGAGTTAGGACGACAACGCAGGAGTGGTCAGAAGCAAAAGTGTAGAGTGTGAAGTCTTGCGAAAAGTCGGGGCTCATGAGAGAAGGAGCGTCTATTATGGCCTTTTTTATTGAATTAAAAGCTTGATTTTCTAAGGGTCCCCAGTGATATTATGTGTCTTTCTTAATTAAATTCTGTAAAGGTCTGACCATTTCGGAGAAACTGGGGACGAATCTCCTGACAAAGTTTATCTGGCCTAAGAAAGACTGCATAGACTTTTTGGATGAGGGAGGGGGTAGTTTCAAGATGACTTGAGTCCTTTCAGGGTTGATAATCATCCCTTTTCTTGACACAATAAATCCTAAGAGTTTACCTTGTTCTACTGCGAAAATAGATTTTTTAGGATTCAATAAAATGCCATATTTACGACATCATCGTAGAACGACTCTTAAATGAGCTAGATGATCAGTTTTTTTTTTGGAAAATACAGTAACATCATCTAAGTAAACTACAATGGATTGATTGATTAATCCTCATAAAGTGATGTCCATCGCTCTCTGGAAAGTGGCACCAACATTAATCAATCCAAAGGGCATTTTCCTGTAAGCATAGGTGCCCCATGGAGTGCAGAAGGTAGTTTTAAGTTGGTCTGGAGGAGACATCAGGACTTGGTTGTACCCTGAAAAACCATCCAATAAGGATAGTCTCTCAGAACCAGATACCTGTTGAAGGATCTGTTCCATGGGTGGGACAGGGTAGTTGTCTTTATCAGACGCTCTATTAAGGTTTCGAAAATCGATGCATAGTCGGATTTCCCCACTTTTCTTCCATACAGGGACAAGGTTAGAAACACATTGAGTGTGCCTAATTGGGAAAATTATCTTAGCATTTAGGAGTTTATTCAATTCTTTTTTAACGGTCGGTTCGAGCTTAGGGTGCATTTTTCTTACTTTTTGTTGAAAGGGCAAGGTTTGGGGTTTCATAGGAATGACGTGTTGTATGATGTTAGGGTCGAAAGTTTTAAGGTCATCATACGTCCATGCAAAAACATCTTTAAATTCTTTAAACAATTTAATAAATGCGACTTTTTCTTGTTTAGAACACCCCACCCCTAAATTAATGCACTGTTGATTGTCATTAGTTCCCAAGTTTACTTTTTCATACGATAATGAGGAAGTATTGGTTTTACAGTTGACCGATTTTTTGAATTTATCTTGAAGATCGTAAAATTTCTCTAATCTAACTACAGATTTAGGGATTGAATTTACCATGTTTGATGAATATTCAGGAGACCTCGGATCTGGTATTACCGTGAAATCACACAAATTGTCGTCATGAGTGCATTCGTCAATCACCGCACCTTGGAAGGTTTCTTCCATATGCAAGAAGATAATGATTTTCTGATCATCGTCGAAGACTCTCTAGTTCGTGATGTTGTTGAGAATGGATGGCCTGAACAACAGTTCAATGGAGAATTCATTCGGGGACAAGCCTTCTGCAGGAAAGAGTTTGGAAGCTACGTTAGCTAATATATCAACTTCAGAATTATTCAACCTAGGAATAGAATTTATATTGAAATCATAAAATTTATTCATTAAATTCCATACCTCGGATTAGTATCTTTTAATATGCAGAGACAGACAGTGGATAGAATCTCTTACCTATCTAACCATGATTTCAGAATTGCCAAAGATAGTCATATTTTGAATGTTCATATCTAAAGATTTTCTAAGGCCCTGCAATAAAGCCTCATATTCCGCTGTGTTATTAGTACATTCAAATTCTATCCTACATGAAATCAAGGTTTTGTTACCTGCCGGATCAATAATAATGTAGCCTGCACCTGCTCCTTCTTTGGACGTTGACCCGTCAAAGTAAAGAGACCAAATTTGATTTTTATCGAGTGCATGAGACCATTGTGTAGAAGCTGCTGGCTGCACATATGCTACAATCTCAGACTTCTGTTCTGGATCAATGATAGCTGAAGTCTCGGCCATGAAATTGCCAAAAAAGTTATCCATCCCTTGTATTTCGGGTGAATCAGTAGAAGGTGTAAATGGTTCATTGGGATCATTTAAATCCGTGACTGTGAGCTTTAGGTAGCGTTCACGATTTACCTTGATCTTGTTGGGCTTGCCGTTCTCGGGCAACCACAGGTGAGACCAATCCGTCCCGAAGTAGCCGTGTATCTTCTCTAACCAGTCCTTGCTTAAAAATAGACCATACACTTCTGGAATATCCACAACAATAATATCAATCACTTGATGAACCTTGGGGTTAGACGATAATCTTATAAGCACATTCCTTAATTCGCCTATAACTTTAACATTAGTTCGATCAAGTTGGATGATTTTTAAAGTGGATGGTTCAACTTCAGCGTTAATCTTCTAACATACAAACCATATCATTACATTGGATGACACTCTTGAATCTACCATACAATTGTGCACGTTTCTATTAAAGATTTCAAAAGTTAACAAAAAAGGAGGTACATTTCTGCGAGTACAAAGTGTGGAAGCTTGTGGCTTTTTACTCGCAGTTTCTAAAGCTAATTTATCTACATTTGTTACATTATTTACAGGAAGGCTTCCTTTATCGTGAGGATCAGGATTATTCTTAGCGAAAGTCTTCTGAGGAACCTTGTTCTGTACAACCTTATTGCTGCTTGAATTACTATTTTTGCTATTCTCTGCGATATTCTGTAACATTTTTTGTAGTAGAAATGGAAATTTTAATAATTCATAAACATAAATGTTATCCCTTAGCTTTTTTAGATCTTCAACTAAATCATAATCTAAGTTGGGGTTTACATGACTCTGTTTAGTCTTAGCTGGTTTAGATTGCTTTGGGGGCAAAGTCGTAATGTTTTTGGAAGAAGGTTTGTTTGTTGTCTTACTCCTAGTATTGTAGGGATGTACCGTCTCGAAGTTAGCCTGAAAAATGTTATTCGAGAAGTGTACAAAAATGTTCGAAGAAGATTCTTCTTCTTCAACTGTCTCTTGTTCAACAACCTTCTCAGGAATCTCAAGAGGCATCAAGTTATCCTGGGCTTCTAGAATTGTTTGAAGGGCAAATTGCAGACTTTCTAGATTTAAGCCCTTAGTATTTGGATTAGGTTGGTTGGTGGGAAAAGGCTTCCTGGATGGGGGTTTGTAGGGCCCTTTTCTCAAAGAATATTCTTCGGCCGTCCGTTTCAAATCTATAACTTGATTTGAGAGTTTTTGAACGACTTTAGTTAAGTTTTCTAAATCTGAGCTTTCAGGTTGTGTTTTATTTTGAGAAGGTCTAGGGAGGATTTCGATCTTCTTTTTGGAAGATGAACTAGTCTCTGTTTCGTTGCTAGTAGTGTCTTTTAAACTAAGTATGTCTTTTTCAATTTGGCTGGCCTCTTCAAAGGCCTCTAACAACGTGGCTTTCTTAGATCGTTTCTGTTGTAGAAAAATCTCCCTGCAGACAAGTAGATTGCCTCAAAGAGCTAGACCCTAACTCTAAGACAAAAAATGCTTAACGTGGACACTGACTTCCTTTCAGATCTACACAAACTAATACATGAGAAAGAAGGATGATAGAGGTACCTTTTAATCGACGTTTGTCCCTGCACGCTTCGAGTCGAACTCTGAGCTCTCGCTCCTCGATGAGTCCTGTAGATAAACAAAGTAAGACCACTTCCTACTCTATTGATGTTAGCTTGAAAACAGATCTATCTGTCAATGATAAGTTCATGTAAAATCAGACACAAACTAGAAAGAAACAAGCCAAGCGTGTCATATTAATGAGAATAATGACAGCAGTACTTACAATCGTAGATGCGAATGCGATAGCTTCATCAAGTCCCCTTTGTTTAACCCTTTCTCGGAAGATCCATGACCTGGATGATAACAACTTCACTGATCAGTCTCCTTCAGCTGACTGTGTGTTTCCTATGAGATCATAGGTTTCATGCTAGCAATTCTTCCCCCCTTCTCACCATTATAGAGCTTGCTTATATAGGTTAAGAGAGGCTTAACCTCTTGAGTTATCTTTAGAACAAGTTGAGGAATCCCCTCCTTGGATCAGGGATCTTCTGATGAAACCAAGAATTTGAATGCAACTTCCTTCCAAACTTGAAAAATCCTCATCTTATTCTCCTCAACGGGCCAACTACTGCCTCAGATTAGACAACGCTCCCTCAAAAGGGGCATCAGGGTGCTATAGCGCTCCCTAGGAATCTTGAGGGGAGTGCCAACACTCCAAATATGGATAATGCTCCTTCAGAGGGGCAGATAAGCATTATAACGCTACCTGAGACCTTATAGGGGAGCACCATCGCTTCTTAGGCTGATGTAGGGGAGCGCTCACCTTCCAAACCCTTGTTTAAGAGCTCCTTTCAGGTGATAAGATTTCTTTGGATTCAATTAATCATTCTTCCTCTTCCAAATCAAGTGTCTGAGCTATTCTAGATGTCCCCTTTGTGTCATGATCACAACATTATGCTTTGTTTGATGTTTGCGACACTTGTAAATGACATGCGACACTTGCGATAGTTGAGAGGATCATGCGACACTTGCGACACTTAATGAAGTGAGCAATATTGAGGTGTAATAGATTTCCCCCCAAAGTATGAAGTTAGAAGATGCGAACTGATAACTCAAATGCTTTGTAGACTTTCAAGCAAGGGTATAGACTCGGAGAACCTGACGGAAGATGCACACAAACATCCAACAAATATCATGACATATATCAAAACCCAAGGCAGGCATACCTATGCTTGGGTGATCAAGACTTGCAAGATATGGCCGCCATAAAATACACTGCAGATCCATAATTGTATTGATGAAGAGGTATAGCCACTGGGAATACAATGTGGATCTATACTCTGATGACCTGGACTGATCGTAGCCACGAAGAATACACAGTGGATCTATGAGGTGACAAGACAGAGCCACGACCAATACAAAGTGGATCTATGTAACATTGTATGCATCATTTTGTCCAGGAGAAACTCCTTCGCAACCCGGGCAAAGTATATATCAAAGTGATGACTCAACCCAGGGTCTTCTTATCGGTCTCAATGTGGTACGATTCTAACCATGTGAATAGATGTCCTGATGTTGAACATGGCAGAAGCCACTTGATTACTGGTCAATAGTGTGAACCATTAACAAGTGTGAGGGATTCACCATTAATGTCAATGATTCCCAAGGTACCCTAGTACATTCCAGCGAATGTGAATAGATGAGTTGGATTCTAACATCCGTGGAATCATCCAATCAGAGGTCAATGATGTAATCCTACTGTCAAATGTGAGGAGGCCTTCCATTGAGGCATGCAGGTCCCAAAGTACTAACTGGTTTCTAAGCCTAATTCCCAGATAATGTGCTGAAGTCGACAGGAATAGGCTTGTCGAAGGAGGGCCTTGATGTATCCCCCATCAATGACATGAAACAAACATGGAGATGTAATTGGCAGATCAAATGGACATGGACTAACACAGGTTTTGAGGCAAGATATTTGGGATGGTTGACTCTAGAGGCAGATACTTCCCTTGAACACTGAGGCACAAAGCAGAACATGACATGGACCAAAAATTGATGATGTAGTGGATGTTGTGACTTACATCGGGTGATCCAAAGGAGTGAAAGAAACTAAAACGATTGGCTCAGTGCAGAGGTTCAGTGGGTTATAATGCGTGCATATGACAAAGTGTCGTGCTCAAGGAAAACTCTAAGAATTTCTTAATAATGTCCTCAAGAGACTGCTTGGCTTGCTTCTTTCAATTTTTCCCCCATCTAGATAGACAAGTACCTCTTTTTGATTTAATGAGCTCGAGGAGGGTAACACATGCTCGATATAACTTACCTTCGGTAAGTTCCTCTTCCTTTGTTTAATGAACCAAAAGAAGTAAAGGTTCGATCCCATATGGGCTTGTCGATGTGTGATTTAACGAGTCCAAAAATAGAAAACGTGAAGGTTTTTCAGGATTATAGAGTTTGGAAAAAAACTTAAAAGAGAACTCTCTCAATTATTTTTTTGTACAGTAGTCCAACGAGACCGAAAAAGAGATAAACTATCACTCGAAAGATGCCCTTTTAAACCTTTTAACGAGTGTGAAAGGAAGCAATGTCACTCGATGATCTTTTCATATTTAGAGAGTCTGAAAAGAGTTTAAAGATGACTTTAGGGGGTTCCTTTTTTGTGTATCCATACAGGTTTGAAAAAGAGATAAAAGTCTACCCGGTTGCATTCTCATGTATTTACGAGCATGAGAAAGAACAAAGACTAAGCTCAGTATGCCCCCAGCTTGAAAGCTAGTGACTTAACTCCAGAATGATCATCAAAGGCTGGAGACATGCCCCCCAAGATTCAATTCATTCATCAACTTTGAGGTTGTCACCAATTTCTGTGCTATATGGAGAAAAAGGATACAGGTGGATGAAATAAAGGTTAAAAAATGAGACCAAATGAAAGACTCGACTCGACATCTACGAGATCTGGTGAAAGACTCAAATTTAAGGGAGAGGTGATTATTTCATTTTTTAACGAGCTTGACATAGGAAAAGAACTATGCTCAAGGTTTCGGGTTCGATCCCCAGATTGTTGTTTTATTTTTTAACAAGTTTTCTATAGAGAAGAAAACTATGCTCAAAGACTCTATTTCATTTTTTAACGAGCTTGCCACAGAGAAGAGAAACTATGCTCATGGCCTCTATTTCATTTTTTAATGAGCTTTCCATAGAGAAGAGAAACTATGCTCGTGATTGCTTCTTGATCATGGCTTCCAAGAGGATAATGCTCTGGAAGGACACCATGGCAAGGGACAAAAATCGGTCACGGCTTCTAAGAGATCTTCATTGGATGGAAGATGATCACTTGAGAAGAAACACATGTCGAGGGTTGTGATAGGGGTAGGAAGATCATGCTCCAATAATCCTACAAAAGAGATCACCATGTCAACTATTGGATCCAAATCATCAGAAGTTGAGGTCATGGGAGACAATGCCACATAATTGACATGCGGCGGAGGTGATACTATTTGCATATAGGAACCACTTAGGGAGGTAACCCAATTGGGGTCGATGAATGAAAGTTTATCAATAGTCACAATTCTTCCATCGTGAGGGAAATATATCACACAGAAAAGGGTGGATACAAGAGCTTTCATAGCATAGACATAATCCCCCCAAGGAGTAAAGAGAAATCCAAGGGGTCTCAAACTACCATGACATCGATAAAGACAGTTTTCCCTCCCAAAGTTACAGGAAACTGAGGAAGGATCCCTAAAGGTTGAATAGTTCTTCTGTTAAAAGCTAACAGATTCTATGTAACCAGTGCAAGCTGCGGACAACCCAAAGCGTACCAAGCAACATAAGACAAAATACTAACGGACATACCTTCATCTATCAACGTTTGAGGAATGCACCGACCACGATCCTGTACTATAATCTGGAAAGGAATGTGAGAGGGAAGACGAGGTCCAGTTATTACACCCCAATAAAAAAAGATGGCTTCAGTACTTGGAGGGGGTTTCACAGGAGAAGGAAGAATGCCCCCTGGTACGATAGAGTCTATATTAATGAGAAAAACATGGGCAGTATTAGGTTTACTCTCTAGAGGGAGAGTAGGATCGACTGATGATGAGATCGAATCGACCAATGGTGGACTTGGATAGACCAATTTGACACTCTTCAAAGGAAGAGTGGGACTGATCGAGGAAGGGACTGGAT
This sequence comes from Picea mariana, assembly GCA_032191745.1. Lineage (NCBI taxonomy): Eukaryota > Viridiplantae > Streptophyta > Pinopsida > Pinales > Pinaceae > Picea > Picea mariana. Next base: position 106,101 of record JASDQU010101797.1, on the reverse strand, counting down.
CAGTCAATTCGACATTCCTCAATGGAGGAATGGGATCGACCGATGGCAAGACTGGCTCGACCACTTGAGTTTCATTCTCCAAGGGAAGAATGGGGTCGACGTGTGGAAACAGATCGACCACTTTGGTGTCACTCTTTTGATGAAGAGTGGGGTTGATCGATGACAGAACTGGATCAACTACTTGGGTTCATGGTTCAATCGAGGAGGAAACTAGATTGACCACCTGATCAACCGGATTGACCGGGGATGGAACCGGATTGACCAGTCCATCAACCAATGATGGGTCGGAGGAAAGCTTACGATAACCTTTTGGAAGTTGAAGTTTTTCCAAAAGAGAAGAAGCCTCATCCATGCGAGGACAAAGGTGAGAGTAATGATTACCTTTACATAACAAGCAAGGGAACTGGACAATTTTCTTGTTCTTACCAACCTAAACATCACAATTTGACGGGGTATCATCAACATGACCAATAGAGGCCGATGACGTGGAGGACCACATTTCTAAGACCTGGGTAAGACCGAGGCAATCCCTCAGAAAGTGGTCAACCTTACAAAGGCTGCAAGGAAATTTAGGTTTTGGATCCTTCATTTTAATCTTTTTGACCTCATCAACACTCCCAATACTATTAATAGTAACTGGTTTCTTAGAGACAACATCTGATGTTGTTGGGGCCTTTGTCCTTTTCGGGTTCTTCTTCTTCTTCTCGTTTCGTTTCTTCTTCTTCTGATCAACCTGGCTACTTGCTTTAGAGCTTTCGCTAGGCGAAGAAGGAGAAATGGAAGGAGACTTGATGGGAAAAGAAGGTGAAAATTTAACATGAGGTTGATGTGTGGGTGGTGTATTGACATCTAAAGTATTAGGTGCAGTTGAAACATTGGGAGGATTCAGGATCACCGGAGTGGGGAACAACCAAACTGGTAATTCAATAGTGAGTTCTGGAAGACTCAATGTGGCAACATATGGAGGACCAAAGTTCCCAAACGAAGGAAAGGTATAAGGTTCCCAAGGAGAAGGGGTTCCTCCATTGGTACTCCCAGGATTCGATGCTATTAACACTGACTCGACCTAAGGTCCACTAAGTAAAACAAACAACACACGCTACGCATCTAAGAAGAAATCAATCAAACAAACCTTCCTACGATGAAACCACTAGTTGGTGATGAAATCCAACGTCGCAGATCAAAATCGGAAGGGGCGGGGATAGAGTGGGTGGATCAGTTACGTTGGCGACCTGCTTAACAGACTTACGCCTTGGTGCAAGATTCCACGCAATAATTGTGGATTTAACCTCCAAGTAGCCCAAGTGAGTTTGACCAATGTTTGTTCCAGGTGCAGTGAGACTTCCCTTCACCATCACCTTGTGTAATACCCTAAAGATTGTGGCTACTAAGGTCACCAACTCATAGTCATCCCCTGGGTGGGTACAATCGGCAGTCCAGTCGGAACAAATGGGTAGGATAACAAGTCTGAAATTAGTTTGAAAGGCTTCCACTCAACATTGTGGGTATACCTTCCAGTGACCTCCAATACATGATCCAACCACTACAAACAATTGAACCACGAAGGGATAATCTCCGTAACTCACCCGAATGCGACCTCGTGCGTAACCCCTGTGTGAGAGGGGGATCCCAACAAGCCAATATGACAATTGGATTTGACTCTCCCTACCGCAAGATACTAAGTTTTTTTGATATCTTTGGAAAGTTATCCTTTCAACCTATTCCAAAGCCCTACACCTTAAACTAATGTAGGTTTGCTAACAAAGATGTAAAAAGTCTGATAAATTTTAGTTCAGCGTTGATTTTAATGGTTGCTGTTTACTTAGAGGGTGTACAAAAGTGAAACTGATGGAATGATGACTCAATTCCCAAAAATATGCATGAAATATGATAAGCAATCGTTTCTTTTCAATGAATACCTATTTAAGGGAAAGAGGAAGAGCCATTTCACTATCAAACACTTGATAAGGAATGCCCTCAATTGATTTTGTTCTCAATCAAATCCAATATGATGCTACAACATTTCATAAATGCAAACTAATATGCAAACTAATCATTAAGATGTGCTTTTGTTGTTTGTATGCAAACGATAATCAATTTGATGCAAAAATTCTCCTGCCAACTACCCTTTCAGATCAAGGAGATTCAGACAAGAATATGCAGATTTCGCACAAACAACACACCATTTTTCAATCAAACAAGAGAAATAAGACCAAAAATGCAAAAGGAAGGGGAAAGAGATTGGATCAGATGACCTCAAAGAACCAAATGAGAAGAGTTACAGACTTCAAATGTCCTTCACTAGAGTTCTCGCTTAGTCGGATAGGAGAGAAGAAAGCAAGGGATTGATTTCAAGCTCTCAACAACAAAAACTCAAAAAGAATGAAGAAGGGCATAAAATATGAACAATAAGGTGTTTAATTCTTAGGAGGAAGCATTTCAAAGGTCAAAGGAAGCATCATTGAGTCACAAAGCAACTCAACAAGTGAAGAAACAAGGTCTGGACCTCCAAAAAATGGAAAATTTGAGGATATTTTGAGAAAAAAGGGTTGGCACTCTGGTATAAGGGTCACCAGAGCATTATAAATCTCTGTCTAGCAGCTTATGGGAGTGCTGGCACTTTGCTAACAAGGTAGGGGAGTGCTGGAGTCCTAAAGCTCAGAAAACAAATCCAAAAAACCCAAAATTTCAATGGAATTTTTGCAATCAAGCTGAGTGTGATGGAGTGAAGAGTCAATCAGCAAATGCAATCAGATATATGGGGTGAACAAGGTCAGAATTGTTAATGGGTAAGAGAAGGTCTATGAGGAGAAATCATAACCAAAATTTTCGATTCGAGACTCCCCAGTGGAGTCGCCAGTTTCTGTTGTAGGAAAATCTCCCTGTGGACAGGTAGATTGCCTCAAAGAGCTAGACCCTAACTCTAAGACAAAAAATGCTTAACGTGGACACTTACTTCCTTTCATATCTACACAAACTAATACATGAGAAGGAAGGATGATAGAGGTACCTTTTAATCGACGTTTGTCCCTGCACACTCCGAGTCGAACTCCGAACTCTCACTCCTCGATGAGTCCTATAGACAAACAAAGTACGACCACTTCCTACTCTATTGATGTTAGCTTGAAAATAGATCTATCTATCAACGATAATTTCATGTAAAATCAGACACAAACTAGAAAGAAACAGGCCAAGTGTGTCATATTAATGAGAATAACGAAAACAATACTTACAATCATAGATGTGAATGCGACAACTTCGTCAAGTCCCCTTCGTCTAACCCTTGCTTGGAAGATCCACGACCTGGATGATAGATGCTTCACTGATCACTCTCCTTCAGCTGACTGTGTGTTTCCTATGAGATCATAGGTTTCATGCTAGCAATTCTTCCCCCCTTCTCACCATCATAGAGCCTGCTTATATAGGTTAAGAGAGGCTTAACCTCTTGAGTTATCTTTAGAACAAGTTGAGGAATCCCTCCTTGGATCAGGGATCTCTTGATGATACCAAGAATTCAAATGCAAATTCCTTCCAAACTTGAAAGATCCTCTCCTTATTCTCCTCAACAGGCCAACTACTGCCTCAGATTAGACAGTGCTCCCTCAAAAGGGGCATCAGGGCGCTATAGCACTCCCTAGGAAGCTTGAGGGGAGCACCAATGCTCCAAATATGGATAGCTCTCCTTCAGAGGGGCAGATAAGTGTTATAACGCTACCTGAGACCTTATAGGGGAGCGCCAACGCTCCTTAGGCTGATGTAGGGGAGTGCTCACCTTCCAAACCCTTGTTTAAGAGCTCCTTTCAGGTGATAAGAGTTCTTTGACTTCAGTTAATCATTCTTCCTCCTCCAAATCAAGTGTCTGAGCTATTCTAGATCTCCCCTTGGTGTCATCATCACACCAGTATGCTTTGTTTGATGTTTGCGACACCTGTGAATGACATGTGACACTTGCGACAGTTGAGAGGATCATGCGACACTTGCGACACTTATCAAAGTGAGCAATATTGAGGTGTAACAGTTTTACCCAAATGGATATACTTTGATGCAAGGCTTTAGTATAGTATGCTATGATAAGATTCTCGGTAGGCATCGAATCGGTAGGGATTCGGTTCTTTAGTGTTAAGAATATTTGATTAAAGTCTTTAATTTATCTTTTGGGTTAATTCTTAAACTAGAAATCTCCATGACTAGGACTTCCGGGGACTTATCGTCTCTGAACTTTTCCAGAAAGCATGATTCAAACTTCTCCCAAGACATGATGGTATGGGGTTGCTGGGAAAAGTACCAAGTAGAGACATTGCCCTCGAAATTATAGGGGAACAACCTACAGACTACGTCTTCATGCTCGACATTACAGAGTCTAATGGCTAACATAAACTTTTTAATGTGATCTTCGACGATCTGTTTAGAGTCAGGGTCAAACTTGGGAAGCCACTTCTCTGGATGTTTGGGTAAGGGATGTTGAGGGCCGGGTACGGCTACTGCATCCTGGTCGAGGCAAGGTCTGGTAGGATTGTTCGGGTTGGCCATTGGTGTAAGCGGTGTGGAAGATTGATAAGGGGAACTGCCTTCATCAGAAGAGTCTTATCCAGAAGAAGAAGGAGATGGTGGAGGTGGTAAGGGTGGTATTCCAGATCCTCCTGCAGCAGGAGTGAGGATTGGATCTATAGGGTTTAAAGTGAAGTTAGTGCCTCCAAGTTGTTCTCTGATATCAAAGAAATCTAACGGTTGGTCCAAAGGTCGATTTGGTTGTTCTAGACGTGCGAAGGCACTATGTGTTATTAGGAGAGATTGACGGACAATCTCTTGTACGTCACCACCTGTGGGATTTGGGGTTACTGGTTCAACAATGATCCGTAGATCATCATTTGATGTGATTGCTATTTGAGGGACGATGTTGTCATTTGAATGACTTCTTGTCACTATAGGTGAGCGGTTGGGTGGTGGAGGAGTCTTATGATCGCCTCGTTCCATTAATAATTTTTAGGCCCTCCTTATAGTGCCATTTGTTGACAGGTGAAAATGAACGCTCACCAACTAGAGGAGTGGATCCGGTCCAGGGTTGTCTAAATAATCCAAGCCATTTGGGATGATCCAGCCCGACAGGTTTAGCGGCTCCGTTGGATGATCTAAGTCCTATGAAAACAAAAAAGAAAACTAAGGAACTAATCTTAATGAAAACAACAATTAAAGCAAACTAATAAACAAATCTGAAATAAATATATATAGCGGCTCCATTGGCCGATCTAAGTTCTAGGAAAACAAAAAAGAAAACTAAGGAACTAATCTTAATGAAAACAACAATTAAAGCAAACTAATAAACAAATCTGAAATAAATATATACAATTTACTGTCTAATATTATACAACAGTAATTCTATGAAATTAAATGTTTAGTTATCAACATAATTAGATGTCGACTACAATGTATAGTATTTACAGATTACAGATTTTAAATCGAAAACCTAAAAAAAAAATTTGTGACCTGTCCTATGACAACAAAGCTATTATTTTTGGATTTTTATAATTTTAATGAAACAAAAATAAAATGACAATTATCAAAGCTAAACAATTAACATAAAAATCTGTACTATAAAACTAAACTATACATCTATCCAAACTACTGAGAATTCTCTAATTTATTAACTATTGAATTGCAAATAGTGAACTAACCTGAAGTAACACTTCCTATTTGTCCTGTGCACAATATTTGATTCAGCTGTTCGGTGGGAGAAAACCCGCACCAGACTCTCCACAAGCTTCTCGTAAACAAGAAGAAACAATTCTCTTTGAATGTAAATGAAAGAACAAACAAGACATAAAACGACAACAATCATATAATTTACAAACCATCACAGTTAGATAGATCCCTGTGCGAAGATCTGTACAAAACAGTTCATTTGATTGAAAAAGATAAACCTTTACTCATCGAATTGAAATAGAATGATTGATGTGTTAAAAATGAGATACATAAGATATGGAAAGATTTTAAAACACGATGCATTAACCTGTAATAAGTCTTGATAGCTAAAGTAGTCAATGACTTGATCACAAATTAGAATGCACAAAACCTGAACGAAAGTATGATAAATTGAAAGCTAAAGCTGTTACAAAAGATCCACTTCCATTCGAGTCTGTATCATTATAAATCCATAGTCTTGTTCTCCCAACAATGATGGGTTCATTACAAAAATTAATGGGTATATAAAGGCCACAGGGTAAAACATCCCTGTAGGAATTATCAAAAATAGTTTACAAGAAATCTGGGAACAATCTGCCAAGTCTCTATTTCTGAGTTAAGCTAACAACTTAAAACAAAACTATATCACAAAAAGTCTGTTCTAAACTGCCACAGCATGTCTAATTTTCCATTGAAATTCGTAGGTACTTGTAGGTGGAAAAGAATAGACAAATTTAGACAATGGTTTATTGGTAAATTTAACAAAAATCTAAAATTTAAGACTAGCTACAGAATCTCACGATTCTATAGCTGGTCTTATTTGCAAACATAATTGTTTTAAATCAATCCAAATGATAACAAAAATATATTCGACCTATTAAACAAATATTTAATTACTAATTGAAAACAAAGCGAATCATTCATGCTAGAAGTAAACAAATCTTTATGCCAATTTGAAACAGACAGAAATCGTGTTTAATTAGCCGAATGGTAACAGGGATATATGCAATCAGTCAAACACTTTTTATTACAAATTCGGAGCAGACATAATCGTTTTGATAATTAGAAACCAACAAAATCATTTTTGAATCAATCTCAATCGAAATAGACTATAACCGATCAAGCAAATCTTTCATATTCATTCAATATAAATGCAATAGTTTATGTCGACTAAGAACTTAACAAAATCGATGTTGAATCAAATCAAAACTAACAGAATTGTTTTGATAATCCAAAACTAACATAGCCGTATCAAATCAATCTTTGAAACTAATCCAACTCATATACAAACGACTATGCTAATTCAAATGTACATAATCGTTTCAAAAGAAACCCAAACATAATCGAATCAAACTAACTCAGAAACAATTCAATCGTTTATACTAATATGAGAATAATAAAATAGCATTAATCAAAACATAGCTGTGTCCGATTTTAGCAAACAAATCTTCTATACATGATTCATAACGAAATCATTTTTGGTAATTCGAAAATAACAAAATCGTTTTGAATCTATTAAAACGAACAGAACTAATTGAAAGAAAACATAATCGACTAACCAAATCAAAAATCAATGTGGAAATACATACCTGGGCTGTAGGAAAACATTTCAGCCAGGGTAACTTTGAGTTGACGAAGGTCGTAGCTGTCTCAACATTTCTGAAGACAATTGAACCCGTAGTCTTTTGCTTCTTCTCATTGGTTGGTAGCCTGTCTCTTTCTTCTGACAACACTGTCACCCATTCCTCCAATGATTTAATCTTAGATTTCAATAGGGGAACATCGGTGTAATAACGTTCAAGCCAAGAATTGCATTGAGTGCAAGGTGGTTGATCGGGCCTTGGCATTACAGGCGAGGGTTCTTTCAAGTTACCAGGGGTGTCACTGTGAAGCTTAATTCCTGGGAATTTAGGGTCGTTCTTGAGGCATGGCGGTAGGTTGGAAACATAGTCATAAGGTTCCATAGAATAGAGGCCATGAGAGTAAGGGTATTCCTCAGTCAAGAAATGTTCAATCTCGGAGTCCGAGTCCTTGCTCAACACTATTGGCTTCTGGTCAACGTTTTTCTTGGGCTTGTTCCTAGCACATATGGATATCCATCGTGCATTTTTCTTTCCCTTACTGTTGAMACCAGTATCACCTTTTCCTTTCTTCCTTACAGGCCTCTTGATGGCCTTAGTATTGTCTTTAGCACATGGGTTGGCCATGGTATCGGGTAGGTCAAATTTGGGGCAGTTCGAGGGTTTGAMAAGGGGTAGAAGGGTAGAATGTGGCATGACTGGCCCAACCAGAGTTTCAGTAACCACAACCTTGTCTACTTGGACACACTCGGGAATGACAAAGCCATTCCTTGATAGGAAGGCTTGCCAACAGTCACCACTAAGGCTCAAATGGTCAACGATAATGATTTTGATCAAGAAGTGATGGAAAAGGCTTCTATCAGCCTTCTCACGCTTAAATCGTTTGGACACTTTGTATAGACTGCATAGGAGATAGTGCGACATGTTCACAGGGTAGTCTATAAAATTCATCAATAACCGAAGATGATACAGAAATACCAAACCATAACGACCTTCGCAAGTCACAAACTGCTTAACAATTTCCAGTAGATCATGCCACCTGGTTTTGAGGGCAGTGATAGGAATACCTCTATCACAACTAACGATCTTTATTGATGTGAATAGGAGCGACCACGACACCTCATCCACTTTGGAGTTCTTAAACCACCTCTTCCCTTTAGTTGGTAAGCCTGTAGCCGAGATGAGGAATTCTTCATTTAGCTCGAGCTGTATATCTCCGACCTTAGCCCTACATCCGTCGAAGGTGAGGGAAAACTGTTGGGCTACCGAAAGGTTGAAACCCTCAAATCTCTGGATAAAAACTAACCAACCACTATTTTCCAAATCCCCACGAGCATTGTCGAATATCAGGAGTGTTTGGCTGCCATTAGGTTCTATGCGCACCACAAGTGCCATAGGAGAGAGCACACAGTGAGCTGGGTAAACGGAAAAGGGTTTGGATAGGGTATTCGCAGGACCACAAGCTCAGGGATTTCCCCAAAACTAACATAGGTAACCCGGGATAGGAGGCAAGCATTAATTCCTAAGTGTGCGAGGGTGATGGAATGAAACAATCCATGCAGAACATTCATATCAAATGTACAATCGACGATGCTAGGGTGATCACTATTGCAATGTGTTAAAAGCAATGCCATTCAAACAATTAATGAAAACTATGGTAAATCGACTCAAATATTTGCACAAGCACTAGTGTTTGCATGGTTTTCAAATCAAAACAATGTTTCGAATATAGCACCAAAAATTCGATCATAAAACGTATGCTTTGTATGAAACCATTGAATCAAGGGTCTAATCACCATGTTAATGCATTGTTATGAAACCATTGAATTCGATCAAAAAGAAATAGAACATCAAACCACCATTGAATCAAGGACTCAATCACAATCATTAGAATATCATCACAGTCTCATCAAAATAAAATCATATTAACAACAAAAAAATGCCAAATGAGTAAAGGTTTTGGTGTCTTGCGAACTGTGCGACCATAATTGAATTGGAAATGCAATGAACACATAGACAAGAGTAACCATAATAATTCAGTGATGATTTTCATGTCATTGACGTGACTTCGAAATCAAAGTTTTCATGCTTGCAGTCATGAAAACGAGAACAAAGGCAGGTGTGCAAATGCGCAAGACAATCATGTCGTTTTATCCAAAAGATTGCGATGAGAATCAAGGGTTCCAAAGCACTTGTGTAGGCAGCTTATAAAGATAGGATAAAAATGCGAAATGGCTGCCAACACATTTATATTGTATATTGTGCATTCATATGTAGTTATGGGTTGTGTTCACTCTTCCAACCATACTTTTGAGTTGTGGTTTGACATTGAGGACTTGCAGACTAGTTTCAACATGGCCTTGGGAAGTTGTGAAATCTTCCTTAGCTATCTTTACTACCCTTGAGATTTTTCTATGTAGTTGTCATGTCTAAATTTCACACTTTCACTTAGATTGTATTTTAAGCCAAATCAATGATGAAATGATGATGATGGTGTACTTGGTTTTGAGTTGAGTTTGTTCCCTACTATTTGTGCATTATAAAGTTGTCGATTTACAGCTTTGTGTGGTGGAACTGTAAATGCTAGTTTTCCATTAAGTGTTTCTTTGTATTCTTGGTATGTTGAAAATGACTAGTTTCCTTTGGTTGTAGGTTATGAGAGTCATAGTTGGGTTTTTGGTGACTTGTTTCCACTTGATTATTGTAGCATGACATTGAAACATATCTTTTAAGTATCTATTTGGGGGGTCATTGCCATATATGGGTTTAGATGGGAAAAACATACATTAGGAGTTGTGTTTGAGTTATTTTACATTTCAGATGGGTGGTTAACATGAGGTGATTTTTATTAGTGGTTGGGATACACCGTGCATTTAGTGTACCTTTATTTAGTTTTAGATTAATATTGATTTGGTTTTAGTTGGGATGAGTTTCTTAGGGGCATCAACATTGGGATTAGATACCCTGGTGGTTGTGCAATATTTTTGGGAATGATGGATTGTTTCTAGAATATGTGAATAGAGATGATAACTAGAATTTTGAGCAATGAGTTAACAGTTGGTTGTGCACAGCTTCAGGTGCATTTGGACAATCCTGGTGATGATTGGATGTGAGACTACAATATGCCCTGAAGTTAGAGCTTAGCAAGATGAGTATATTCTCAAGTGTGAACTATTTTAGTGGTCATGATTTGGACTCCAATTTGACCTTATCTTTTTTAGTTGATTGAAGGATGAGTTGGTAGATAGAGGTGGGAGCTTGTTGGCCTTTGGTTGCATCGATTAGATAGGTTGCTCAATTTTGAAATAATAAAATAATCACTTAGTAGGATAGTGGGACTTAATGGAATATTGGGTTGTTAATGCACTTATGAGCTAGTTTTATCACTTGAGTGATAGGGTAGTTTAGAGTAATTAATGCCTAAGTTAATGGAATGTAATTACTTTATTGTCAACACTAATCTAGGAGGACTTATAGAAGATAGATTGAGTCCAGGGGTATAGGGAGATAGTGGGAGTATTCATTGTCATCATTGTATCTGATTGGAGAGTGCATATAAAAATTTAAGAGCTCATAGAGTATTTTCTCCCTTTCCCACCATGGCTAAGGGAAGTGCTTGTAAAAGTTAAGTTTTGATGTGAATGATAAAGCATATCTGATGCTATGTTTTTCATTAATTGTCATTGCATTTTTGCACTTTGTTTAGGTTTGTGTTTGGTAGTTTTTAAGTTATCAATATACTATTCCTTAACCCTAAAAATTGAAATAAAACCATGTATATAAAGAACATAATTGAAAAATAGCAAAAAATAAGAGATAATAAGATGAAATCTATAAAATATACCCTTATGTGTTGATAATGCAAAGAAGGAAAATAATGTTCACTTGCCTCTCAAGATTTGAGAATGTTATTTTCTTTGCAGTAGAAATTCAGTTAACCGATTGGCTAGTTGAGGATGATCGACTAGGGGGATGGATCGACTGATAATTAAGTCAAGTCAACGGTTGATAGGTGGTTGAAAGGATGGCCCAAGTGGAGGTTTACTGGTACCCGACTGGATTTCAAAAGCGAAACATAATAGATATCAATTGGATGGTCAATTAGTATCCTACTGGTAGTCAACTAGTTTGTAGCTAACTAGTGATCGACTGGTAGTTGAAACCTGTAACAGAATATCGAGATTCATAGGATCACAACCAATCATCTTCATGGATTTGTGACTATTTTTTAAGACATAAAATAGGGTTTTACATGTTGTATATTCCTATAAATAATGCATCATGTGTCACTACTGATTAAAAATAAGCTTATGCCTTGTTATAGAGAGTCAGGAGTCTATAATCATCATGAAGATGTAATCCAAATGGTTGTAGTGTTTTTATTTTGGTCAATCAAGAGAGTGGGATGATGAATTGTGTCTTAGGTGTGGAAAAGGTTTAGTCATGTAACTCTTTATTCACTAAATTAATAAGACAAAAAATAAGCAGGAGTCGCTCAAGCATTGTTGGTTTTCTCGGTTAACAGTTTACAGGGTAAATCTCTGTGTAGTGACGTGTTTTCCATTGACTACTCTTTGTTTTTATGTCTTCTCTCTCTTGTTTGGTTTAGTGTTTATTTACATTAAGGTGGGGAAAACTTTCACTACATAAAGATACAAATGCATAATACAAGACAAACATTCCATAGCTTCATATCTCTTTAAATATATTTTCAATAGAAAAAACCCTAACTACTTGTGGTCTCATCATTAATGGGTACCGACTACCTAGTGGGCCTTATAAAGTGGACCCTTTTACATTAAATAATTATCCACTAGTATACAATGGTACTTATTCAAAGAGGATGGACAAAAAGAACATCTGACTAACTCCTACATAGCCTAAAGTAGGGAGGTTAGGGTAGGACCCTAACATGTCCTCCCCCTTTGAAAGTAGTTTTGTCCTCAAGGATAAATATGAGAAAATTGTTGCATGATCGTGGCTAGTATCCATGCGGCATTTTTGGGTGGCATGCATTTCCACTAGATTAGTACTTCATTACTCATGCACTGGCACAATTGACACAATTTGGTATCCAATACTGCTTTTAACTGAAGCCAAATTGAGCCTTCTTCATCAATTTTTTGTAAGATGGTTTGTACCTTGCACTTCAATCCCATGACCTTCTTTAGACAAGACAAATGAAATATTGGATGGATCTTAGAGTGGGATGGAGGAGCTAGTTTGTATGCCACATGTCTAATGTGTTGGATGATCTCATAGGGTCCATAGAACTTGGGTACTATTTTATGAGGTGTTTTGTCTTTGAGTGATGTTTGTTTATAGGGTTGAAGGTGAAGAAACACTTGATCAACACTTGATCCCCTGATGAAAAAGAATTTTCGGAGTGATTCTATTCCATTTTTGGCTTCATTATATTTTGATCCATAACCAAATTGTCCTTTAGTATGCAGAGAATGGCTTATCTAGTGTTGAGTGTGTGATCCACTTCCTGAACCTTGGAAGTGCCTCGTAAATATGAAGTGACTAAAAATAGTTTTTGGCCATAAACAACTTCATATGGGGTTATTTTGGTAACTCTATGACAAGATATATTGTACGACCATTCTGCGAGGGGAAGCCATTGTGTCCATTGGTGTGGTTGTTTTTGAGGTAAAACATCTCAAAAAAGTTTCTAGGCACTCATTAACCACTTTAGTTTGACCATATGTTTGGAGGTGATATGTAGTGCTCATTTTTAGTTGGGTACCTTGTAGCTTAAACAACTCCTGCTAAAATTTTCTAGTGAAGGTAGGGTTCCAATTAGAGACAATGGAAGTTGGAATTCCATGTAACTTAAAAATTTGATCAAGGAAGAATTGGGCAACTAACAGGGGGGTAAATGGATGTGGTAAGACACAAAAATGAGTATGTTTAAAGAGATGATTGATTACCACCATGATCATAGATTATTTCCCACCTTGAGAAGTCCCACTCTAAAATTGTTATGATCCAAATGCTTAGAAATATCATAAAACAACAGAAGTACACACCATGTACAAAATGTCAATGTGGAGCACAACTCCAATATAGGTGAGTTACACAATAACTCCTTAAAGAATAGGGGAAACCCCTCCAAATAACTAAATACCATTCATACTTCACAATTCCCATCTCAATAATGAATACATGATCTTTTATATATAGTTATTAACACTTGCACATGAGGCCCCTTTATCACTAGGCCGACCCTATTACATATGTATTTACACATTACATGTACATTTAGGCCCATTTATGCCCCCCCCTTGGAGTCATATCATATACATTTAGTCATATATATTCCCACCTTGGGTCATAACATAGTACCCTCCAAAAATCTTTGTCCTCAAAGATTTTCATTTAAAGTCTTCACATGTGATGGAACCAAGTAATATGATTTTTTTATGTTCCTGATTTCTTCATTCCATTGTTAATGATCTATCCATCCAAAATCAATTATTTTCTATCTTAATCCTTGGTGTCTAGTTGTTGCATAATTATCTTTCCTTTGATTCCATGTATTTTGTTTTAAGCTTCTCCAATTTGTAGTCGTTGTTGGTCTCTGATAATAGCTTGTTGAAGAATATTTTGGTGATGCCTTGTTCCATGAATATTGACAAGTATTCCATATTCTTCCTTCATAATGTTGATACCATCCTTCTTGTCTTCCTTGAAATGTTTCTTGGTAATGAGTGTGTCGATATGGTTTCACATTTGATGGTCTTCCTTCACTCTACACATGCGTTTCATCTATCTTCTTTTCAGCGACAATGGCGTCCTCAATCATCTTCATCTCCTGTAAATTTATTTATTTCGATTGATTCTTAATTGAGGTCTAATCCCAACCCTCAAATCAAAACCTCAATATATTAAGGATAAAGATCTCAAATATTTGTAATAATTTTTCCAATATGCTCTTCTATGTGTTATATTTGCAATGGATTTTGAATCAGCTCAATCAGACATTCCAATCAAAATTTATGATAGTTTTAAGTGAACATACCTTTGAAACCCTAATTTGGAGTATGTCTTTCTAGCCAACCTTGCTTATGATGTATATATGCAATTTTGACCCTTCTCAGTCTAAAATTGTGACCTGTAGTACTCTTGAATTTATTCTCTACAATTCGATAGGTGTGACCAAAATTGGATGTTTCAAGTGGAAGTTATGGAAACTTCTCCACACCTTGCATATTCTTGGCCTTTCCAGGATATCTCACTTGTATAGCGTTCCCCACACATAATAATTGATAAAAGATTATGAAAATTGTACCCAAAATACTAAATCCTATCGAATATCCAATGCAACTAGTCTCCCTCAATTTGGATACTCTAGGAAGAAGTTATGTCTGTTTTACCCAGAACACTTGTTTGAGACTAGTCAACTACCCTATCTTACACAAGGCGTATATACAAAATTAGGATGAATCAAAAGATGAAATTTTTAGCATAGATACCTTGATAATTTATGCGAATATCCTCTAGGATTCATGGTCTCAAACATCACATAAATTGTTTTATAGAGAAAATTCCACGATGACTAAATTCAAGATGATTCCAGAACCCTATCTTAAACAAGATATATCTCCGAACTTGTAAGGCCTAAGGAGCTGAAATTTGAACCCCATCTACCTTGATCCATCTATTAGATATTCTCCAAGGGTTTCCTTCTAAGACATCTTAGAAAAATATTTATAGTGAAAATTCCAAGGTGTCTCAGATGCAGCAGTGAAACCCCAAGACCTTGAGCTCTGATACCAAATGTAATGATTCAAATGTTTACAAGTATCATAAAATAAAATATGTACACACCATGTACATAATGTCAATGTGGGGCACAACTACAATATATATATATATATATATATATATATATATATATATATATATATATAAGTTACACAATAACTCCTTAAATAATAGGGGAACCACCTCCAAATAACCAAATACCATTCATACTTCACAATTCCCATCTCAATAATGAATACACAATCTCTTATATATAACTATTCACACTTGCACATGAGGCCCCTTTATCACTAGGCCGACTCTATTAAACATGAATTTACACATTACATGTACATTTAGGCCCATATATTCCCCCCCTTGGGGTCATATCATATACATTTAGCCATATATATGCCCCCCTTGGGTCATAACAAAAATCTATAGTGATGTCAACCCATATGTGTGTTGGGATCGGTAGAAGTTGCAATGCTTCTGGTATCTTTAATATCTGCTCGTTGTTTCTTTAGTAGGTGTTATAGTTTGCCACAAAATCCTGGATGTCAGCTTTCATGTCTTCCCAAAAGAACGTGCACTTAGTTTTTTCATATGTTTTATGAAATCTAAAGTGACCTGTTGTAGGTGATGAATGGAATTTCTCTAAGGTTATTTATTTTAAGGAAGAGTTATTTACTATAACAATGCATCATTTATATCACAATGTATCTAGCTACCATGTATACCCTTTAGGAGGGTTGGAATCTTCCCGATGCCTATGGATGAGTTGAAATATAGTGTCATTTACAAACCATTCTTGATGGGCTTCCTTAAGTCAACCTAGAATGGGTAAAGATAAGGAAAATATGGATCCATCCTCAAATTTATAGGATAAGGAATCAACTACCACATTGTCCTTACCCTTCTTATAATTCAACTTATAACCATACCCTAGTAGCTTGGTGACCCACTGGTGTTGCTTTGGTGAGGATAACCTTCATTCAAGAAAGTACTTGAGATTATGATGACGAGTCTTGATATGGAAATCCCCCCCTATGAGATATGGACACCAAGTCTCTACTATATGCAGGATGGCCATCATCTCTTTCTCATATGTGGATTTGCCGAAAATTTGGTTACATAAACACTTACTGGTGAATGACAAAGTGAATCCTTCTTGCATCAATACCACTCCAAGACCTTTTCCCAAGGCATCAAATTCCAAGACAACAGTCTTAGTAAAATATGGCACTAATAATGATAGAGTCATGCACATGGCATCCTTTAAAGATGAGAGGGCATGTTCAATGAGCTCACTTCAAACAAATGCATTCTTTTTTAGTAGCGAGCTTAAGGGGATTTTTTTTTCCATATTTTTTCACAAACTTCTTGTGGTCTATAAGTCCTAAGAATCCATGTAAACTCTTCATGGTTTTGGGACAAGGCCAATCTTTTATACCTGCGACTTTCTTGGGATCAACTGATACTCCCTCCTAACTTACAATGTGACCCAATTATTAAACCTTTGAAGCCCCAAAATCACATTTGGAGCATTTTTACAAATAGTTGGTTGTCTTGCAGGAGTTGGAAGGCTCTATCAACATGCTCTATGTGGTATTCCCATGTTTTATTATAGATCGAAATATCATAAAAAAATATTAGCATAAAATTACATAAGAATGTTCAAAATATCTTATTCATGAGGCTCTAGAAGGTTGATGGAACATTACAAATTCCAAAAGGCATCACTAAAAACTCATAATGATATTCATGTATACAAAAAGTAGTCTTAGGGATGTCTGACTCTTTCATCCTAATTTGGTGGTAGTCAGAACAAAGGTCAAGTTTAGTGAAAAACTTGGCTCCATGAAGTTTATCCAAAAGGTAATTAATAATTGGGATAGGAAATTTGTCCTTGACAATCAACTTATTGAGTTTAGTAATGTAGATGGAACTTTGTATCTTTCCAAGAACCATAGTGTAAAGTTGAAACAAGGTTAGGAGCATGATCTAACAACTATGCAAAGTTTATGGTTCCAACATTTATTTTAAAATGTGTTCAGGTAAAAAAAAATATGTATTTAAGAGATATATTTGATGAATAAAAGGGACAAGCCTAGTTATAAATTGAATAAAAGGGACAAGCCAACTACAACACATCACTCTGAAGCTTATTAAAAAACAATAAAAAAGCAATATCTTCTTTTGAATCTATTTCTTTTACTCATATTTATAAAAAGGTGAATGTGGAAATTGATTCAATATCAAAAGAAGCACCCCCTGGATGGGGTGCTATTGCGACACACATGGTGCGACGCGGAGGAGAGGCACGATCAGCGAGGCATAGAGCCATGTGATGGGCTCGTGCCATCGTCCGCCACCCTGAACCAACATTAAATTTCCATTACCATGGTGCGGGTGACAATTAAACAACTCCCTTTTCCCCTCAAGCTTCATTTCATGGCCGGGTTATCTATGCATGTCGTCTGTCTCTGCGCGTGCTTCAATTGGCAGCCCCCTTTGCAGCCTCCATCTGATCTAACTGGGATTTGCATGCTCATCACAGCCCTGGTTCGGCTTCAGGATTTCTTCCACTCCTTGGTGCACCTGACATCCTTTATTCGCTACATGACGAGACTCATGCCGCACCCTCGAGGGTGCCCGCGCAGAGGCTCCCCATGGAAACCTCGCCGGCCCTCTGTATCGCCCCCTTCTTCGCCTTCCTCCTGCTCCTCTCCTTCCATTCATCCCGAGTGAATTATTCCTTCACCCCCCCGCTATAGCTGTTTCGCAATTTGATAGCCTTGCTATTATCCCTAGGCTGTTGTCTTCTTCCTCATGCCATCTTCCTGACCCCCCATTGTTTGGGCCTCCTCTTGCACCAATTCCTAACTCTGCTGGGAAGACTGTGGGAGAGCCTCCTCCGTGCAAGCCTCAGAACACCGAGAACCAGTCCCCGAACTCTTTCCTTGACACACAGCTACGGGAAAGCCTGGCAATTCTCTTCGGCTTGGTCTTCAAACTCTGCTAGGGGGTGGAGGATCTTCAATTCCATCTGCTGGCCATAGATGGGAAGGTAGAAGTCCTTCTCCAGCTCCTTACCTCTCTTCAAGAGGCTTTCCCCTCGGACCCCGCAGGTGTGGCTTCGGCAGAGGAACCCAGTGGTGCGACCAACGAGGGGAATGCCCAGGTGCAACGTTCAACAAGAAATGAGTAGGACCAATTCATGCACGAGGATATGACAAAGGAGGTGGACACAACATGTTGCGCGTTGCAGGATACCTCGCTAGTTGTCGACAAGACCGAGGGAAGCGTGGACGCGTGGAAGCAGTGGGACGATCAAGTGACATATGTCGAGGAGGAGCCGTGGTCCGAGGCTGTCCACGTCACCTGGCCAGGTTATCCGCCAAATGTCTGAGGTCATGAGGGCACTTCAAGTTTCATTAGTTTCTCTACTTTTTAGTTGCTGTCCAGTTAGTTTCAAACAATTTACTTAGACTATTACACTACTTATGTTTGACTTCCATGCTAGCTGGACTGGTTTCCCCTCTGTTGGGGCAGTCCAGTAACTACAACAAGAATCTTCTCTGTATTTTGCATCTCTTTTTAGTCTAGGAAGGCCCTTTATATATAATACTACTAACTTAAAAAAAAAAAATATCGAAAGAATCACCGAAAGCATCCAATCTTATAGATATGACATTATTAAATTTTGAAATTAGATTATGATGGGGTGTATCACTTAAAAGCTATTATCAAATTTTGCAGCCACTATCTTTCTTTCTAGATCTTGGAAAAGTCTTATTTTAATGAAAACAAAATATTTTTCTTTATATAGAAATACAAGGTCTTTCTACACTTTTTATGATTAGAGTAAAAATAAGTGTAAAAAATGTTTTAATTTATTTTATTTTGTTATGAAAATGTTTATTTGTTTTTTTTTTTAATAAGTTTGATGGAATAATCATATTTATTTTTAAACATTATAAGTGTAAAAGTTTATGGAATAATCAGGTTTATTTTTAAATATTAAAAGTGTAAAAAATATTTTAATTTATTTTATTTTGTTACGAAAATGAAGAATGTTTTTAAAAAGTTTGATGGATTAATCATGTTTATTTTTAAATATTATAAGTGTAAAAATTTAACGAAATAATCAAGTTTATTTTTAAATATTAGAAATATAAAAATACATAAGAAATATAATTTTCATTTATATATATATATATATATATATATATATATATATATATATATATATATATATATATATATATATTTTTTTTTTTTTTTTCTATAATTATATATATTTTTTATAATCATATAAATATATATTGATAAATGCAAATTTAATAGTTTTAGTCTAAAAATTTTATGTTTTATTTTTTTAAGTAATATTTTTAAAGAATAATTGTAAAAGAAATTGTTGGATATAGAGATTTAAGTGATTAATTCTATATAATCTAAATACTTTAAAGTTTTTAAATAAATTAAATTTATTTTTACAATCAAAAATATAATTAAAATTGCAATTTCATAATTACATCGCTAATTTTTTTTTTAACAACTTCATTCTAATATATTATGATAACCTTTTTTTTTTTAATAAAATATAATAAGACTATCTATTTTTTTTTTTTAAATAAAAAAGGAGTAGTACCTGCTATATTAGATTAGCACAAAACTTTGACAAAATATACAGTGGCATGGCTAAAGTCACCAAAAATGCTGCTGGTATCCGGAAACTAGCATAAGTGGGGAGCAAATAACAGTTATACGATAATACATAAAGGAAAGTAGCATCTGTCCTGCCCGGAGGAAACCAGGACAGATGCTTATGGTCTAGATGAACATAAAACGGTTACACAATAAAGCTAAAAACCAGGAAATTATAAAAACCTAGGCCCCCGGTGACCTGTCGCCTTCGCCAGTCTGCCAAGTGGTCCTCGCCGGAATGGAAAAAGCCTGCGCGCACAGGGGGCACTTCCGCTGAGCTGGAGCTCCGGAGAACGCGTCGAGGAGCAGGTCCATGCACTAACCCATGAGGAGGGCCCTATGTTCCAGGTCCGACAAGTGGCCTCGGAGCTCGAACACCAAAGCCAGGTGCTCGTCACTGAGGAGAGAGCCATGCATTCCGCCACCCAAGCCACTAGGGGGAGCAATCCTCAATTCCATTGCCTCACCAATGCCAACCGCGAGCTCCCTCTGCGCCACTTCAACCTCTGCATCCACAGTCTTCTTGGCACCAACTGCTTGCAAGTCGCCTGGCCAGGGAATTTATTCGACAATGCAGCCGGGGAAGTCGTCTTCCCTAGCCAAAACGCATTTGGTACCCTCCCAGCTGGTCGTCTCCATGGCGCGGGGCTTCTCAACACTCGGTAGGTCCCCCAAAAACGGGTCCTCCTCCATGACGCAGGTTGGCCTCCTTCTTGTCACTCGACTTAAATGCAGTGTCTTCCCTGCTACAACCAGCTCCCGGTTCTGCAATAGTGTCGAGAAACGCCCGTCTCTCAGCCCGAGCCTTCTTCCGAAGAATGGAGGACTCCAAAGCCAGAGCGCGTTCTAATTCCGTCGTCGCTGCGCCTTATGGGCGTCCTAGGCTGAACCCCGGCGAGGCCTGCCTCGCTTTCTAGCCATTGTATCCGGGGGGTGAATGCAAGTGCCAAGCAGTTGCAGTGCTAAGCTATAAGTCCAGGATGAGAGCGGTAGCAGGTGCGAAGCGCGAGCAGACCGACTCTGTCGTGGCACACACAAAGACAAATAGCCTTGGAAATCCTTATCAGAGTGCAAAGAAAAAGTGGTGAACGTCCAAGAGAAGAGCGTAGCCAAAGCAAGAGCATTCCCGCTCTGCCCGGGCTCATAAGAAAACACATAACTAGACACCAGAGTCATCTGTCCTCCCATATCCTCTTTCAATCTGAGTGCGCAGGGGGTGTAAATGGTCGCGCGAGGGAGGAGTCCCTCCGTCGTATGGCCTCTGCTATGGCCGTCCACCATCGTAAATGATGATGTGTGGGTGGCGGCCATCGACAATTAAACCCGAACTTAGTGCTAATCCTGGTGTCACCACCACGGTGCCGCGTGTCACCCCATCCGGGGATAATAAGACTATCCATTACTTTAAAGCAAAGAGATCAAATCTATCAATTCAAATTCATTTACTTATTAGAAAGTAAATTCTCTTCGAATAGTATCCCTGAGAAATAATGTAAGGCCAACATATTTATTATGCTAATAAAAATTATAATAATGAAACGAACTCTAAAGAATGTTTCACTCGAATTGAGAAACAATATTCTAATGGATTAGATATTGCAAAATATATAAATTTAAATTAAACAATTTATCCTATTTTGTAGTAATTTTATGGGGAGGTGAAATTTTGTGAATCGTCATATAAAAATTAGAGATGGATCGATTTTTTGAGAAATTAACCCATCTTACTAATGTTTTTAAATTTTGCAATTGTTTTTGGAATTTTAATTGATTTGTGGTAGAAAAGATGGTTTGTTTACTACAGAATTAATTTAGTAGATTGAATGAATTAATTTAGTAGATTGAATGTGAATGTAAAAAAATATTTTAATGTAAAATAACATAGTCATTTAGAAATTAATATGGATGGATGTTATATATATATATATATATATATATATATATATATATATCAAAACTTTTTACATTTTTGGATTTTTTTAGTAATTTTTTTTAATTTGATTTATAATTGGATTTCGATTAAAAAAAAATCCTAAAAAGTAAAATATTTATAAACCATTTTGAAACTCTATTAAAAAAACATATTGTAAAACTTTGACCAAACCATTTTGAAACTCTATGTAAAACATGTTATTGCACTTGCTTTACAAAAATTACTTTGTACTATGTTATATGTAGAGTTTGAGTTTATAAAAAGTGTTCAATGATATCAAAACAAATAGGCTACAAATAGGGATGATATGTCAATTCTTTAGTGTGCATATTCAATATATCCTATGCATGGCATAGGTTAGATATCATTAGCTTGGTCCTACATTTTATATACGATAAGATCCCATCTCGGGTAGAGAGCAACGTATAATGTTGATGTTCTATGGAATAGTGGTATAGTTAAGTTGGATTCATATTGCACTTGTCAAGTGTAACTGTATCTGTGTGTTTAATGAGATTATGTTTTTCCAATACATTATACATTGAGAAATCACATGGGATTCGTTAGTGTTTAATGAGATTATGTTTTTCCAATGCATTATACATTGAGAAATCACATGGAATTCGTCATTAATATCGTTTAATGTATTATATATGGGAATATTTAATAGACATTGGTTAATGTCTGCATTGTATTGTGTGTGTAATATAATATACATTGAAAAAGTATATGAACATAAATGTTAATGATCATATTCAATGTATCTAATGCATTATACATTAAAGAATTATATGAAAAATTAATGAATGTCCATATTCAATGTATTCAATGCATCACATTATACATTAAGAGATGAGATGTGTCTTCCTTAATCTCTATATTCAATATATCTAATATGAAAATTAATGATTGTCTATATTCAATGTATGCAATGCATTACATTATACATTAAGAGATGAGATGGGTCTTCCTTAATCTCTAAATTCAATATATTTAATGCATCATACATTGAAAAATGAAAAAACATGATGGTATTCATATATCGAATGCCTTATACATTGAGGGGATATATTGGACATTTGTTTCTATCCATATTCAATGTATTAAGTGTATATGACTAAGATGGTATTTATTATTGTGTATATTAGATGTATTTCATGTATTAAAGGAGTTGTCTAATGGTGTAGTAAGGTTGTAATCTAAATGTTTTATGAATTGATACTTTTTGGTGAGTCAAAATAACAAGAAGGGAAATTGACATTTTTTTTGCCTTGAAATTTGGCAACCATTATTTTGGATTGTTTATATTAAATGTTAACATTGCATAACTAGATTGTAATCGGGGTATTTGAAGGCACTTAATCTATTTTTGCATTAAAAATAATAATTTCATCAAAACTAAAATTGCAATTTCAACAAAGATTATTCCGATGGTGGTAATAAGTTGGCAAATGTCAAAATAGTAAACATTCATCTTTCTTCTTTTTTAAGATGTTGGTATGATATAGGAAGTTAAAATTTCAATAGATATGAAATTTTAGTTAATTTTTCAATGCTTTGAGTCAATTAAGAATTGAGAAAACTCCCCCACCTCATGATGAGCACACTTTTTTTATACAAGGGCAAGTAGATATTTTATTAATGAAAAATGGGCAGCCTAAGCACGCAGATGAGTACATAAGAGTCCAAAAATCCCATAGGCATGTCCAAAAATTTAAAAACATCTACTCATGATCTACGTATTCATTTTGGGCTTCACTAGCTTTCATTACATTACAAAAATTGCAGGTTTCTATTATATAGAAGATACCTAGAATGCATATATATTTAAAAAACATTAGATAGGTGGAGGGTCTGGTTTTTCCATTTCATTGTCCTATGCATGCATGTTCAGATCAAGAGAAGGTTGATTTACCATTGGAGCATAATCATTAATGGAGGGAGAATCGACGAGGTCTGGAGGAAATGGTGCTATCTACATCTGCAAACTTTTAACTTGAGCCCTGATAGAATTCACCTCATCATGTTGTTGCCTCATAGTCATCCTGTGTTGGATGAGAATGTCCAAGATGAATGAAACCCGAGAAGACAATTCTGGTGTGCTTTTTGAAGTTGTTGAAGTTCCTGCCCCAGAGTGTCCAGGGGGTCCTCCGGGGTCTGTTGTTGTCTTCTTTTGTGAGGCATTGGACTCAATGGGGGATGAATGTTAATGCTACGCCAACTTGAGAGGATGAGTTCAGAGCCACACTGAACCGAGTAGAGAAACCACTCACACTGAGGAAGCAAAATTGAATGCCTTATGAAACCAATTAGATCAAAAAATTCCAAGGCCCAAGGTTGAAAATTGATACTTGCATAATTCCACCTTCTTCCAACTTTTTGATGAGGAGAAAGTCAAGCCTACGTAGCATCTAAAGTCCCTATTTCAATTCCTTGTGGTATCCCAAGTTTATTTCTCACTTCATTCATTGCAAACTAGTCCATACAATGTCTCTTCAGTTCACCTTTCTTCCAATATACCCCTGAGACCAACAAACACTGCCCCCTTTTGCTTCAATCCCACTTGAGACCACACCTGCTGCTACAACAAAAACTTGATGGTTGAAGCTATGATTTTCCAAGGATTCAAAGCCGCACCCATGCCAACATGGATAATTTTTGCACATTTTGCATAGCCTATGCCTTCTCATGATGATTCTCAGGTGGCTTGATTGTACGAAAGTTGGAGGGGAACATGCCTTCATCACATTTTTTGATTCCCACATGAGCAAATGAGATATATTCATAATTGAATTGTACAACACCTGTGAAATACCACCTTATTCATGCACAAGCGGTACTATGGCCTTAAATGGAAATGACTTTACTGACTATTAGTGAGTGACGGAGGGGGCTCCCACTGCTTTGACAATTTGTTTCCTTCGTGGGTGTGACACCCGGATGACTTGCATTGAATTGGATGGTGGGATGATCTCCCATCAATCCTAATTGTCCCTTTCATGAGTGTGATAACTGTTAAGAACCAAATATCAATATAGCATAGAAAAACCATAGAATTAGTACTCAATGCCTTGAAAAAGAGAGAAATTTAGATAATAAGCCTCTTCGAGGGGGAAACCTCCTTATACACCACATAAATGTCCAAATACAAGATGATCCCAAATGAAAATGTCTCCTTGGTATATATAGGAGACTAGGAGATAAAATTACAACTAATGGACCCAAGCCGACATAAATAAACTAACATTACTAATGTAATATGCCCCAATTAAGGGCCATTGTGCCCCTATTTAGGGCTTAACATGACCCTCCCCTTGAGACAAGTGTTGTCTACAACACTTGAGTAAATCTGGATGCTTCTCTATAAAAGAATTGTCTTCCCAAGTGGAATCTTCAGTCGGTAGTTTCCTCCATTTAATGAGATACTCTGAAATGGATCTATTCCTCAGTTGGTGAATTCTTGTGTCATTGATGGCTTCAGGCTCCAATATGATTTTTCCTTCCTCATCAATTTCTGGCAATACAGTTTGAACTGGGATATTGTCACCTATAACCTTCTTTAAGCATGAAACATGGAAAACTTGGTGTGCTCGTGAAGATGCAAGAAACTCCAATTTGTATGCCATAGTACCAATCTTTTGAAACACCTTATAAGGGCCATAGTATTTGGTGATAATTTAGTATCCTTCTTGGCTTGCTTGAGGGACATCTGTTGGTATGGTTGTAGTCTTAAAAACACCCAATTCCCTACTTTAAAACTTCTTTCACTATGATGTTGATCTGCTTGCTGTTTCATGCAATTATGTGCCATGTTCAGGTTGTCCTTTAAGATTTGGAGAACTTGTTGATGATGCTCGATGTGATCTTCCACTGCTTGAAGCTTAGATTTTACTTTTAGAGAAGAAGTGATGGAAGGAGGGTGGTATCCATAGAGTTCCATAAATGGTGTCATTTTTGTTGCAGTATGAAAGGAAGTGTTATACCACCATTCTGCCAAGGGTAACCATTTGAACCATTGTGTTTGTTTATCATGGACAAAACAACGAAGGTATCCTTCCAGAAATTTGTTCACTATCTTGGTTTTTCCATCAGATTGAGGATTATAGGATGAGCTATGAGCCAATTGAGTACCCAAATAAGAAAATAATTCTGTCCAAAAATGTCTAGTGAAGATGGGATCTCTGTCACTTACAATAATCTTTGGGCTTCCATGTAGATTTTGAACTGTCTCCATGAATGCAGTGGAAAATTTACTGGCTTTGAAGGGATCAGAGAGTGCACAAAAGTGTACATACTTGGTCAGTCTATCAACAATCACCATAATGACACTCTTTCCTTCGGACTTCGGTAACTCTGTGATGAAATCCATGGAAACCTCCTCCCAACGCTGACTTGGGATGGATAATAGTTGTAAAAGACATGGGGTCTTAATTGTTTCCACCTTATTTTGTTAGAAAACAAAACATTCTTCCACAAACCTTTGAAAATCAGTTTTAAGGCCATCCCAAAAAAATTCCTTCTTGACCCTATTGTAGGTTTTAAAAATCCTGAGTGCCCTCCTTGATCCAGGGGATCAATTTTGCTCAAAAATTCAAAGTGTTCAGAATTGCTTCAAATTGAATGAGAGCATAGGCCTCGTTGTTACGAACCCAATGCAACTTGTTTGGGTTCAAACGGACATCGGGAGCGAGAGATATCACATTCTGTTCAAAATGACAAACATGCAAAAAAAGGGGTGCTGACTGTATAGTCTGTACAGTCCGTACGGATGCTGACATAGCAGGCCGTATGACACATGGTAGGCCGTACGACATGTGGCAGGCAGTTATTTGGATAGTTGGCATGTGACATGGCATGTTTGCAGCAAATGGGATGACTACACGTGGCCCAGTCAATGATCGCCACGTGTCATATATCTATTGGTTTAAATTATGTCGTTGGCTAGAGTCGACCGCGCGACCTCCGAGAAGGGGGGAGAGACTTGGGAAGAGCCACCAACCAGTGTGCCACTAGTTGTTCCTTGTTATATATATGGAAAAATATGTATAAATGTTTGCATATGTGTATAGTTGGGGCGCGATCGGGCTGGGGCTTAGCCCTAGCCCTTGGTCGCACATTGTATTAACATATGACCCAATGCTATACCATTCAGCGCATGCATGTGGTTGTGTTTTTTTTTGGTTCCAATGGTTATACAAATGACCCACCATTTTTCCTTTGACCATTGGCTTGTGGAACAGAAGCCTATGTTTATACTTGTGCGTGGTCACATGGGTCATACGACCTTGCCCTTGATGGTTAGGGGCTTGGTGCACCCGTAACTATCCTACAGTTTGCACGGTTCATGCGGTTGCATCCAGTGATAAGTTTTTATGCTTAAATATGTGTGTGGGCTAGGTTGAGCCAACAAGGGTGCGTTTTGTAGATGCAGAAACAACAAGTTTGAAGGGGGGACTTCCAAGAAGCCTATCTTCTTCATATTTTGGCCAAACGAGGTGCCAAAAAAGCCCAGCTGGGGGATTTTGGACATTCTGAAGCCATTGGAGCAGTCTATTTGGCATTTTGAGCATTGTAAAGAACATTTTTGAGCACTTTGAGCAAACAATACAAATGATCCATTGGAAGATGGACCAGGAGATGTAGCCCAAGAGAGGGGTGAACTCCTTTATCATTTGATGTGTTATGTGTTTTCTGTTCACTATTTTTTTACTGTTTATATGCATCTTGAATGAGTAAATCCTATTAAAGTTGTGTTGCAAAGTTGATCCATTTGCATTTTAACACATAAAATTTAACTTGCAAATATTTTCAAGAATACAAGTCTTTTTCATTTTTAGATCAAGTTGGTATCATAGCATAGGTTTTTGAAGACTTGATTATTTGCAAGTGTTTTGTTTTCTGATGCTCACAAGGTTGAAACTCATAAGAGGAGAAGGTCAACTTGTAGAGCCAAGTTCTCATCCTTCAAGGAGGAAGCTTATATCATCACTGCAAGTTTGAAGGAGGCATTCACCAAGTATGGCTCATGAAGAGAGTCATGAACATGTTCCTGTAGAAGATGAAGATCTCAGAAAGGTTGTCATGGAAATGAGAGAGATGATGAAAATCTTTATGGAAAGGAATACAAGGTTGCAAGGTGAAGGCTCCAACCCTTCAAAGCACAAGGGAGACAGTGGTGATAAAACTCCAAATGGAAATGGAGGGAATGGTGCTTCTCCACCACCCTCACCTCCATCTTCTTCTTCTTCTTCTTCTACTAATTCAAGACCTCTTCCGAACTCTCCAAAGGGACATGGTAAAACTCCTTCACAAATTCCTTCGTTAAATCTTGATATTAAATTTGAATTGCCAATGTACAATGGAGAAGTTAATGTTGAGAAATTAGATAATTGGATTCGTCAGATTGAGGTGTATTGTAGGATACAAAAAATTCAAGATGATGAAACTAAGATTCAGCTTGCTTCTTTAAGATTGGATAGTGCAACACTCATTTGGTGGGAATCCAAGACTCAGGAGGACATGAAGAAACATGGTAAAATTTTAACCTCT